>CAMOHE010050164.1:29597-83210 GCA_946598075.1 Artocarpus hirsutus
CCCCCCCCCCCCCCCCCCCCCCCCCCCCCCCCCCCCCCCGGGCGCGACTAAATTTTACAAAGGAGCAAAACCAAGGAAATGTTACAGTGAAGACGTGTTTGGAAAACCTTACATGTTTCGTATAGAGTTAATGCTTGTAAAATAATAAAATTAAGAATCATGGGAGTGAAGACGAGCCAAACAAACACACTACGTCTCTGTCTGTGGTTTTTTTTTTTTTTAAGTGAAATTTAGTGCCTTATGTCGTTACTCCACTCCATGTTAGAAATCTAACATTCTATCAGTCATATCGCTTATATCTTTGTTGAAATATGCATTAGTCTGTCATAGTACTAGAGTTTTAAAACTTTACGCTTTCCCTAAAAAACAGTTTCAGAACTTGCACACATTATAACATGTTATTTCTTTCTTTCCAAATTCCCAAATTAAAGTTGAATGCAGCTACGGTGCACATCAAATGCATCAAGAGATGAATTACAAATATTTATTTGCTGGGACTAAAAGCTACCTCCTTCAACACAATAAGCTAGGAAGTAATTCTTAGCAGAAATGAGAAGAAAAGGACACCAGATAAGCTTGTGGTTTAATAGCATTGTAAGAAGGCAAGTCATTTGTTTTCTTAACAAGTATTAAAGCAGCAATAGAGTAAGGAATATATCGGAAGAAAACGGAGTGCAGTTATGTAGACTCATAATAACTAAAACATCAATTTGATGCTCACAAGAGAGGTACATAACATGACTTCTTTCCTGAAAGAGGATGAAACAGAGACAGTAGGCCTGAAAATGGGCCGCTAAGCAATTCAAGTCAAGAAATTAATAAAATATCACGTGAACAATATCTCACCCTCTCAAGAAACATAGAAGTTAAAAGTACATCAAACTCGACAAGCTTGTAATCAAATTGTAGCAAGACCATGAATTGAAAACTAACATGCTACACGGTGAAGAACCAAGAACAACACAGTTACATAGAAGGCTGGTGAAACTAAACACCTGACCCAACAAAAAACACATTATCAAACAACCGAAAAAAGGGATGAACTCTAACCAATCGCTGCAAAATTACAGCGATAGCCTCAACCAAATACTTTCATTTCAAGTGTAGATGCAGCCTGAGAAAAAAAAAATGATTCCTCCCCGGGAATTGCAAGCTTGAATTAATACGATGACAAATTGTAAGAACACAACTACTCTCTTTTAATTGCCTTTGCTTCAAAACCCCCTTCGGGTCTCTTCACGAGAATGTGTGGCATATAAGTTCCAAGAAGTTTGTCCCATATGGGGAAGAATGGCTGAGAATAATTGTACTTCAAGCCTTGTAGTTGATGGTGGATGTCATGATAAGCGGTGTTATTGTGGAAGAAAAGATGAAAGATATTACCAGGCAGCCAGAGTCCACAGTGATCATCTACAGTTTTAATCACAGCGAAGCAGAAGAAATAAACTGCTGTCCTTGCAGTCATCCCTGAGACAAGAAATGAAATAGCCCCACCGAAAGTGTCGAGTAAGAGACCCTCAAGTGGGTGATTATAAAGGGCTCCAATGGCATATGGGACAACAAGCTTGTGGTGCTGCGAATGGATATGGCGGTACAGAAATTTGTTCTGATGCATATAACGATGCACAAAATACTGCCATGTGTCCATGACAAGCATTGCAACAATAATCTGCACAATCTGGACCGGAATGGAGGGCTGAGTTATTATCCCTGTCGCATTTGCCTCTGATGTGACCTGCAACAACAATTTAGACGAAAGAAAAAAGGATAGTTAAAACAGAGAAGGTTTTTATACTTGATAGGTGGACTAAACTCCAGATCAACTTGAATAACCCAGAAGATAATCCTTCAAAAAGATAAACACAAATTACTGACTCTGTCTAGCAATCGATTAACACACTCAACGACATAGGTTCGAATTATTTTTTTTTCCAGAATGATACAGTTTTTTCTATTCCTTTGCAACTGCTCTGTCGATATACCAGATGTGTCAGATAATATCTAGTTCAAAGGTCTTTACAAGTAAAGATTTTGGTCAGAGGATGTGCTACAAGAAGGATAAATTTTGATGACATATCTCAAGAGCTTCTGGTAAGTATTCTCCTTGAAATTAACTGCTCAAAGAGTACGTTCTTATGCTAGGAAGTTAGCCCTTAATCTTATTTAAAAAATTGCTATTCAATCGAATCCACAGAGAGAGAGAGAGAGATTAAGCAGCCATGAAACCTATTCTAGTTTTACCAAGACTCTCTTCATTTAGAATTCAGTATAGGCCTCCTTGATTGAGACTCATGCTACCAGCACGGTTGTACCAACGTAACAATTAATGGATACATATGATATGAATACAATCTCCATCTGAGCCTTGAGAATATTACAAAATCAACGTACTGATTTTAACTTTATCAACTATAGCCAGACAGGAAACTCAAGAACCAGGTCCAAATTTACCTAGGTACCATGATTTATCTGGCTTGTAACCTAACCCAGCTAATACAAATGGGATTCAACTAAGGCCGCTATGTACAAACTGCATTAGCTACCTATAGACATATCCGGTAACCAAATATCATTGGTCGCACACAGATCTCTATCTAGAGCCTGCTGTCTCATCCACGTCAAGTAGGAAATTTAAGCACTCAATCAGAATCCATAACTCTAAGGGAAAAGAATAAAAGAACATAAACGTTTAGCCAAAAAAGAAAATGTCGTAACTTGGCATTATTTCCATCATTTATCTGTCTTAAATTTTTATCATGTGTCTAAAAATTCTTAGCAGAAACATTAAATTATATTTCAGCATAGTGTACAGATACAACTGTACAACTACCCATTATGGACCATTTCTTCATGTTGTAATGTGGCAATAAAATAAGGAGTTTATTTCTAACTTGCACTGACTAGAAAACTACAACTGATTCTTTTCAAATGCATCAATACTCATAAAAAGCGAATATATATACACATATATGTTGAATCATATTTTTCAATAACAAACTTTTGATTTATAAGCTAATGCTAGAAGGCAAAAATTCTCTTGCCAAACTCATATCGGTTAAGATGTCATCCTCCAATGTAGCTATCACAAAACTTTCTACTGTTGCCAAAAATGGCCAATTCTCAAAACCCTCACAATTGGATCACGTTTTGCTTCTTGTGAACAACCAACATTATACCACGTGTCCACCATTGCTAAAAACCATACAAAGACTAGAGATTCTCAACATAAGCAAAAGCCAGGAATCATTCCGAAGAGACTAACCAAGAAAAGTCCCTGTGCGACGGTCGCCTGAACGAGCTGTTGAAGCAAGACACCTTTCACAACCGAAGCGAGCGGCACGGAATTCTTCTGATCCTCCTCTTTCCTTGTATGCAACCTGTAATTGTCCAAAGGAGGCAGCAACTGGTACAACCCAGCATACAACCAATAAACGACAATCGGGGCAAATGTCCCCATTGCCTCATCACTCACATACCCTTCCCAGAATACCATTTTTAAACAAATATTCAAGTTTCTCTTTTCTTCCCCCTCTGAATTCTGTTTTCAGTCCTAGTTCAACTCATAAAACGACACCAAAAAAAAAAAAAAAAATCCAAGCTCTCAAGCTTCATCACTGTTTAAGATCCGTAAAATAAGAATGCGTGAGCTTTTCAAAACCCAGCAAACAAATTTCAAATAAATATTAAAACAAATCGATAATCTAACTCTTACAACCAGCTTTTACCCAAAAAAATCTCGTCATTTCGAGTTGAAAAATCGACAATGTAGGACGACAATTTCAGTCACAAAAGCTTTGATTTTTAGAGTCTCGGAAAGAAATCACAAAAAAAAGAATAACAAGAACAAGGGAAAGAGGAAAGGATTGACTTACGGAGAAGAGAAAGAGGTGGGTTTGGTTCAGATGTTGATTCAGAATCAGATCTAAAGAAGAGGAAGGAGTTTGGTTTGTCTGGACCAAGTTGAAAACTGAGAAGTGACAGTTGTAACGTTCGGAGAACTTTAATTTTAAAAGTTTTGGTGGAGAAAATACTTAGAGAGAAATTATTGAAAGATTTTCCCTTTTCCTTTTTGCTTTTTTTTTAATATTTTCTTTCCCACCGTTATTTTTTTTTTTAAAGAAAGTAAATAAAACATTTCAAGTAATTTAGAGTCCGTTTAGTTTATAGATTTTAGTAAAGTGTTTGAATGAATATTAAATTTTTGTGAGAGAAAATACTGTAACAAAATGATTCGAACCGTGATTCGAATACCGAAACAAACAAGTTAAAGGAAAAACATGTTCCGAACAAAGTATTGGTGCCACGTGTGTTCCGTTTGTTTCCGGGCTTTAAATGTAGTTTTTTTAATAGAGAAATTTATTTTTAAGGGAAATTCTATAGTGGGGGCCATTTTATTCCTTGCGGTTAGCGTATGATCTAGAGGCTAATAATCAATCTCAACAAGGGTGTACATAGTCCCTATCACACCCAATTGAAATTGAAATACAATTAAAATAATAAGAAAAACCCTATTTCAAAAGAAAATAATCAACAGTACTCTACAAATTCCATAGTCGTCGCCCCTTCCTCAATCTCTCTCTAATCCTCATTCCCCGCCCCCAAATCTCTCTCTCCCTCTTCACGCAAGACTGGAGACGACGGGGGATGTTGAGTTCTCATGGAGGAGCATGGCAATGTTGGGTCTCACGATGGAGCTGTGTCGCGGCTTTGGGTCTCATGAAGGAGGTGCATAATGTTAGATTTTATTGTTCACAAGTGCATCATAATATGTTGGATCTTTGAAATGAATATTTTCATGTATATCACATAATGAAGAAGACAAATAAAAAAAATAAAAAACTTACTTGAATTTGTTGATGAAGAATACATCTTCTTTATTTAGACTGAGTGATATCTCTCCTTTACCCACTTTCTCTTTCTCATAAAAACTTTTGATGGAGAGTGTTTTTATATGTATTTTGGGAGGAAAAGAACCAGTCTATATATAATCTTTTACATTCATTTCGGTACGTCCATCAAGTAACCAACATATCACAATCCAATGGTTATTATTTAATCATGTTTTAAAGTTAATTATTTACTTAATGGTTAGTTAATAAACTGCTAATAGTAGTTATTGGCCATAAAACGTATAGCAGTTGATTCACATGTCTTACATTCTCCCACTTGGCCAATTAACTGCTATTACCTCAATCATAATACATCTAAAATGATAATAATACTCTGAGGGGCCAGAGGGCCCCAGAGGGGACAGTACGGATGAGTGGGCGGCACGGGGATGGTCTACCAATAAGAGCCGCAAGTCCGAGGGCCCCGTAAGGTGGGTCCTATGGAGGCTTGAGGGAGTACGCCTAGGCCGGACGCCACATACAATTTACTATACGAGGTTCATAAAAGATATATATAAACATAATTCTATAATGGTCTACCATAATGTCCAAAAAGGACTTTTCTTGTTTAAATTGAAACAACATCATGTGTACACTATCATAAGAAAACAGAAAATACATAACGTATGTTAGAAACACATAATAGAGCTCAGAGTGTCATTATAATCATCAAATATCATTACAACAAAGACCCATCCTAAGAGCATGTTCCTCAAATAATTTTGGTTGTAGACCTTTCGTTAAAGGATCTGCTATAGACACTCTACGCTTCTGAACCTCCTCCTTAACGGCAAAATACTTTAATTCCATATGCTTGGCACCTCTTGAGTAATTGCCATTCTTGGAGAAGAATATTGCTGCAAAATTGTCACAATAAATTCTCAGCGGCTTGATAATGGTGTCGACAACCTCAAGTCCTAAGATAAAGTTTCGTAGCCATAATGCATGAATTGTTGCCTCAAAACATGCCACAAATTCTGCTTCCATAGTGGATGAAGCAATGACAGTCTGTTTGGCACTTTTCCATGATACTATTCCTTCGACTAACAGAAACAAATAACCAAAAGTGGACTTTCTGCTGTCAAGGTATCTGCCAAAATCTGAATCTGTGTATCCAGTCACCTCCAGATGATTGGATCTTCTGTATCTGAGTATATAATTCTTTATTCCTTGCAGGTTCCTCAAAACTTTCTTTGCAGCCTTCCAATGATCAATTCCAAGATTACTTTGATACTTGCCCAATATTCCAATCGCAAAATTGATGTCCAGTCGAGTACAAGTTTGCAAGTACATCAAGCTTCCAACAACAGATGCATATGGAATTGATTCCACATCTTTAGGTTCCACATCATTCTTTAGACATTGCATGAGACTAAATTTGTCACCTTTTTGCATGGGAACAACCCCAAGTGAACACTTACTCATATTGAATTTTTCTAGAATTTTCTCGATATAGTTCCTTTGAGACAATCCCAACAGTCCCTGTGATCTATCCCAGAATATTTCTATTCCAATCACATAAGTTGCCTCTCCCATAACTTTCATTTCAAAATTCTTAGAGAGAAAATCTTTAGTCTCATGCATTATGCTTAAGTCATTAGCTATAAGTAAGATATCATCAACATATAAGACTAAAAATATGAACTTCCTCCCACTGATCTTTTGGTATATACATCGATCAATGGTGTTTTCCTTAAAACCAAAAGATGTAATAATGGTATTGAATTTGATAAACTATTGTCGTGAGGCTTGCTTAAGTCCATATATTGACTTCTTAAGTTCACACACCAGATGACCTTTACTTTCTATGGAAAAACCCTCAGGTTGATCCATATAGATTTCCTCCTCTAACTCTCCATTTAGAAAGGCTGTTTTCACATCCATTTGGTGCAACTCCAAATCATGCTAAGCGACCAACACCATAATGATTCTCAAGGAATATTTCTTAAAGACAGGAGAAAATGTCTCTTTATAATCAATGCCATGCTTTTGAGTATAACCCTTTGTAACAAGTCTTGCTTTATATCGTTCGATATTACCTTTTGAGTTGCGTTTTGTCTTAAAGACCCATTTACACCTGACTCATTTGCAACCTTTTGGCAATTCGACGAGATCCCAAACTTTGTTCTGTTCTACGGATTTCAATTCATCTTTCATGGCATCAATCCATTTCTCAGATTCTGTACTTTCTATGGCTTGCGAAAACAAAACTGGATCTTTATTGATTCCAAGATCAAAGTTTGACTCTTGCAAATAAATCACATAATCATCCAGAATAGCTAATCTTCTTTCTCTTTGAGATCTCCTTAATACTATTCCTTGTGGTTCATGTGTGTCAGGTCCTTGAATGTTAGTCTCTTCAAGGGGTGTATCTTCATTCAAATGTTGATCAGTGTTGTCATTATGTTCTGCAACTATTGGAACAAATTTTTGATCAATTGTGGATGAAGGGACATTTATAGGTAAAGGAATATTTACCTTGATTTCCTTTACTTCCATAACTTGACATTCAACACCCCCACTAACTTAACCATTCTCAAGGAATTTTGCATTATTAGTTTCTATAATTCTTTGACTATGCTTTGGATAGTAAAACTTATAACCTTTAGATTTCTCTGAGTAACCGATAAAGTAACCACTAACCATTTGAGAATCTAATTTCTTTTCTTGTAGGTTATAAAATTTTGCTTCCACTGGGCAACCCTAAACATGCAGGTGCCTTAAGCTAGGTTTTCTCCCTGTCCATAGTTCAAAAGGAGTCTTTTGAACTGCCTTTGTAGGAACCCTATTCAATAAGTATGTTGTAGTTTTGAGTGCATACATCCACAATGATTTAGGTAATGAGGAATCACTCATCATACTCTTGACCATATCCATTAAGGTCCGATTATACCTTTCTGCCACCCCATTTTGTTGAGGTGTACCTGGCATAGTATACTGTGCACAAATGTCATGTCGTTCAAGGAATTTTGTAAGTGGACCAAGACATTGTCCCAATTCATCATACTTGCCATAATATTCACCACCTCTATCAAACCTGATGATTTTTCCTTTCTGTCTAATTGTCTTTCAACTTCATTTATAAATATCTCAAAGGCATCCACTGATTGAGATTTTTCATGAAGTAAATAGACATAACCATAATGTGAAAAGTCATCAATAAAGGTAATGAAATACTTTTCTCCACCAAAAGATGAAACATCAAAAGGTCCATAAATGTTAGTGTGTATAATCTCAAGGAGCTGTGTGCTTCTTACGGCCCCTTTCTTATTATGTTTGGTTTGCTTTCCCTTGATGCAATCCACACATAATCCAAGATCAGTAAAATCTAGATTGTGAAAAATCCCATCCTTTACCAATCTTTCTAATCTTTCTTTGGATATATAACCCAAACGTTTATGCCACAAATAAGCAGAACTTTCATTTGTCATGCTACGCTTAATTCCAATGTTACGATGCACAGTAGGTAAGGATTCAACAAAAACATTATCAAGTTTCAATCTATATAAACCATCAATAAGAAATCTAGAACCAACAAGAGCAGAGTTCTTATACAAACTGAAACTACATGATCCAAACTTAAACTTAAAATTAAATCTAGAAACATCCAACTTTGATAGAGAAACAAGGTTTCTAGCAATTGAAGGTACATAAAGAGTCTCAAATAAGTGTAAATAATAGCCAGTATCTAAGACTAAATGGTTAGTCCCTATGCCTTCAATTGGAGCCATCATTCAATTTCCCACATATAGAAAATCATTACTTAGGTTTGTGGTTTGGATCGTAAAGAATCCTTGCATCATATTAGATACATGAGTTGTAGCACCGAAATCAAGCCACCAAGTATTATGAGGAACTTCACTTAAGTTTGACTCGAAACATACAAAACTATTAAGTATACCTTTCTTTACGAACCAAGCTTTACGTTTCAGGTAATCCTTTTGATAGTGTCTAGGTTTCCCACAGAAACAACACTTATCTACCTTCTGTCCCTTCCTTTATGCCTAAACATCATTAGCAGGCACTTTCTTCTTAAACTTCTTGGCTTTTGCTTTTAGTCCAGCTCCTTTCCTTGTAAGGTTAACAGAATGACTTCCTTGACTTTTTAGTCTAGTCTCCTCTTGAACAAGCCTACTGGCCAATTCATTAACATTCCACCTGTCCCTTATAGTGTTATAGTTAATTTGAAAAGGCCCATACTTAGGAGGTAGTGAGTTTAGAATGAACTGCACTAGAAAGGAGTCCTCCACTACTAACCCCAAGGTCTTAAGCCTTGCAGCAATGTTAGTCATCTCGATGATATGTTCTTGCATATTTTTCAACCCATTATACTTCATGGTCGTGAGTTCTGCCATTAAGGTACCAGCGAGTGACTTGTTTGTGGAACAGAAACATTCTTCCACAAACTTAATATATTCCTTAGTATTTTCTGTTTGTGGAATGGTAGTCTTTATGTTGTTGGCAATTGTTATCCGCAAAAACATTAGGCTCAATTTGTTGCTTCGTTCCCACGCTTTTAAGTGTGACTTCTCTTCCTCACTGCTTGAATCAGTAATAGTAGCAAGTTTATCTTACAACAGCGCTAAGTTGAGATCCATAACACCTAAATGGAAATTGACTTGCTCACGCCATTTAGAGAAGTTTAAACCATTAAAGACAACAACAGATGATGCATGTGAATGAATTGCAATAGCTGCAAAAACATAAAATGTTCACAATTAATTAGATTCAAAAAACAATAATGTATAAAGTAGTTCTCCTTTGGGTAGATACTACAATATACTATCTTAAATAAATGTCCTATATAACTCTAATTAGGTAATCAAATATTTTTAGTTGAACACAATTGCCATATTTGGATAGACCAAATATTCAAACAAAAATATTGACATACCTCTATTATGTTCACTAATTATAGAATAATAATTTACCTTTGGGCAAATCTAAAAGTTGTAATAATTAATAAATGTAAATTTATCCATTTAAATTATCATTATCGGATATTTCCTTAACATGGATAAATGACTATATTTATATGCATGTAGTCAAACATTCTAATTTAGTCACTTTGGTGACAATAAATCATAACAATAATTTCATGCATAACAATATAATACATGTCTTAATTTTACAAATCATACTTAAAACATAATTCATAAAGTGCATGTATATATTTGTTAATCATCATTATTATGTATATTATACTATTCATATGTATACTGGCAACTACAAAATATGATGCCTTGCATAAACTGCCAAAATGAAGGACTAGCCTAGGTTCTACGACGCAACATCATGATTCATACATTCAAATCTTAACGAAATAATTAAATTAAAACAAAGCAAAAATTAGGACATAATACCAACAAGCCGACAACCTTGGCTTCAAATCTGGAGTACTTAAGAAAGAAATAAATTAAAAACATAAGCATAGCATAAATTATAGAAATTGAGTTTTGTCTTCAATGAGAAACAAAACAAAGCAAAACCCACAAAAGGATAAGTAGCCCACTATCTTACATAGAAAATATTCAGATTTTAACAACCTTGCTCTGATAGCACATGTTAGATTTTATTGTTCACTAGTGCATCATAATATGTAGGATCTTTGAAATGAATATTTTCATGTATATCACGTAATGAAGAAGATAAAAAAAAATAAAAAAAAAACTTACTTGAATTTGTTGATGAAGAATAAATCTTCTTTATTTAGACTGAGTGATATCTCTCCCTTACCCACTTTCTCTTTCTCACAAAAACTTTTGATGGAGAGTGTTTTTATGTGTATTTTGAGAGGGAGAGAACCAATCTATATATAATTTTTTACATTCATTTCGGTACGTTAATTATGTAACCGATATATCACAATCTAATGGTTATTATTTAATCATGTTTTAATATTAATTATTTATTTAATTGTTAGTTAATAAACTGCTAATAGTAGTTATTGGCCATAAAAAGTGTGGCAGTTGATTCACACGTCTTACACATGAGACGGCGTTGCAGTGGGTCTCTTGATCTTCTCCAGTAAAATTCTCAAAGATAGGAATAGCACCCAGAAGTTGAGCCAATTGGGTGTCAAGAACAACACCAAGGTTTTGGCTTGCAGGGTTGATGAGCGATGACATCGAAGAGGGCGAGATATGATTTAGGTTTTATTTGGCTATTGTTGAATTTGATTTGGGTCCGAATTTAGGTATTGTCTAATTTTGTAATTTGCTTCGTATGGGTTTGTCTATTTGTTTGGGTTTGAAGGAATTGAACAATGGATTTAGTTTTAGTTTTGCTAATTTGTTGTTTTGCTTTGGTTTGGGTTTTTTCTGCTCTTTTGTTTTTGTTTTTGTCTTTGTTTTTTGCTTGCTTGGTTTTCCTTCTCTGTTGGAGCAGGATGACGATGAAGAAGGGGAGATCTGATTTAGCGTTGTCAACGTCGATGGAGATCTGATCTTTCTCTCCGCTGCGAATTCATGTTTTGTTGTCAGGTAAGGATGTTGTCAGAAGAGGGGACGAATATGTCGGCACCTTCGTCGGAGAAGACGTCTTCATAAGAGAGGACATCCGGAGTCGGAGAAGACGAGAGTTTTTTCTTTTGTTTCTTTTTAATTTTATTATTTCTTGGGTATATTGGTTAGTATTACTACCCACAACCAAGACTACTTACTAACTTATAGGCTCACATCATAACATTTGTAATATTAAAATCGTGCGGACCTTATTCGATTCTCTTTTGGTGTAGAAAAAAAGGCCCTCTATCATATACCAACTTTTTTTTTAAATAAGCAATATAAAATACTCCACTGCTAAATTTTGACCGTGTTAAATTATATTTACTTTTTAATTTAACTTTTATATGATTTAACATCCCCTACAAATGAATGGATTTGTAGTGAAAATTTCCATAGCCTCTGCCATTTATATTTTAATATATACTTACATTCAACTAGTGAAAATTTCCATAGCCTCTGCCATTTATATTTTAATATATACTTACATTCAAACCTTTGTATTTTTTTCTAGATAAAATTTATCCATTGTAATTGAACATTAATCCATTTTTTCCTCAAAAAAAATATTAATTGATTTAGAGACTATCACATTAACAACCTAGAACATTTTTTAGGCGAAGACAAATAGATGTTTGAGATAAAAGTTTCAACTTTAAAGTTTGATCTATATATTTTAGCATGTGAGAGTTTTATATTATAGAATATATTTTACTTTACAATATAACATGTGAAAACTTTACACTGTTTGTTGTTTAAACTTTAGAGTTTAAACAACTCTGTCGAGAACTCTTCCAAACACTCTAATACGAGGCATCGGTGTGGTATCTTTACGTGTAGTCACTAGTTTCACAAACTCTCATAGTCCATTTAGAAACAATAGTTCAATTCTACTCATTTCAATTCGAAACAATTTTGCTTTCAGTATAATCTCTTGTAAAATTTGTATTACTATAATATTTTTCTATTGAAACCAACAATCTAAAAGAGCTATTAGTGTTGTGAAAAATGTCATCATTGTGTTCAATAAAGGTGTTTTAATATCACGTTCTTTCCTTTCAAAAAATATCATGTTCTTGATTTAAGTGGTTTGTTTGATGCAAGTTATGAGTTTAATGATGTGATTTTCATGTGAAAAGAAATTTTGCACTATTAGTGTTGTGAAAAATGTCATCATTGTGTTCAATAAAGGTGTTTTAATATCACGTTCTTTCCTTTCAAAAAATATCATGTTCTTGATTTAAGTGGTTTGTTTGATTCAAGTTATGAGTTTAATGATGTGATTTTCATGTGAACAGAAATTTTGCACCAATAATAACACTTGCGAAAAGTATGCATTTTCAATTCAATACTTATATATAGGAAATAAGCAAGTGATTCATGAAAATTTACCTTCAAAACTTCATTTATCTTTTTTTTTTAAAAAAAAAAAGACTAAAGTAAATAACAATATTCTATAAAAAAAAATCATTTTCATCCTGTGAACACTAAGGTCTTCAGTTTTATAAGTAGAGAGGTTAATCCTATAAAATTAAATAAGATTACTCTTTTTAAAAATTTTTCTTTTTCGCCTATACTTACATATACACATATATACATATATAAAAGCAAAAAACCCACTTTTCATGCTCTCTCTCTAATATGTGACAAATGTCACGTTTGCAATTTCCCTATGTTTTTTGTTTTATTTTTATTTTCTTTTTTTCAACTTTTTTTTTCTTTCTCATTCTCCATCCTGTCCTCTTCTCCTTTCTTTTCCATTTCTCTTTGTACAATAATACATCTAGACTTCTCTATGTTTTCTTTTATTTTTATAACCTGTATTTTAAGATGTGTTTATTACGTTTATATTACTTTATTTTTTCTTTAAATGTATCAAGGTGTTTATTATAAATACTATGTTATAAAATATAACAAGCACAGTACGTTCATGCATGTTTCTGACAAGTTTGACAAAATGTGACTTAAGCTACTTTCTCTCTCTCTTTTTTTTTTTTCCTGTTATTTTTCATTTGGTGGTTTTATGTGGTTATGATCTTTCACAACCTAAACATCAATTTTAAACATTTCCACATTAACTGCTGTCACCAGCACCAATTTGAATGCGACCTAACAAAACATTATTACGCAGCTAACTTCCACATTTTTTTTGTCCGACAACATCATATGGATTTCTGCATCTCCATGTATTCTTTTGTTCTCTTATAAACTCCTTGTTGATTCTGATTGTTGTGTCGGTAATAAGAGAAATAAGAAAAAGAAGAAGACGAGGAAGAAGAAGAAGAAATGGAGGAGAGTACGTCTACTGTCCGTCCTTAAAAAGTAGTAAGGGGCGTCTTTCCTTTTATTTTGGACCGTAGAGATTAGAATAAAGTGTTGTGATGAAGGAAAGGGTAATGATCTGGATATACGACGGGGTAATATTACAACAGGGAAATTCATAATCTTTAAAATTATAATTTGTAAATGAGCCCTAAAATGTTTAAAATTATACTTTGTTTTCTTTCCCTAATATCAAGATATAATATACAATTGGCCTTATATGCACCTCATACTTAAACCATTCTCTTAAAAAGAACTCACTCTTTTTTTTTTTTAAAGTTAACTTTCTATTTCAATTTGATTTGAATTTGAATGATTCTTGTTGTGGGATTCCTCGATGGCCAGGCCATGTGGCATGAGTAAGGCCCATTAACGGCCCAAATAGGGTCAAGGTCAAGATGACCCTCCCTTGGAGCTCACTCGTGCATAGAGTTTGAGGTTAAAGAGCCTTGTAGTTATCGCCTTTTACGTGTGTTATCACCCCGAGACTAGCTGAAGAATATGGGAAAGGTTGGCAATTGAGACAATGTGCCTACAAACGGGATCACACACCTAAGTCTCGAGGCAATCTTTTGCAAGTAAGAGCATCATGCATGCATATTATGGGATGGCACGGAGCACGAGGATTCCTGTCTCCACTATCCTTATTTTGGTCTCTCCTCCATGCTGCCGAGGGTTATTAAAGAGAGAGGGGGAGACGTGGTAAGGGGCAGGACCCTTGTTTAGACATGTATGCTTTAAGGAGTAAAAATATAATATATTTTTGAAGACATTTTTTTTAATAAAGAATTTATTTATTATTTATATACCAAATTGTTATTCTCTTTTCATTCATATTTGTTGAATGTATGATAAGCAAACAAAAGTCTGAAACTGTCGGTCTAAGCCTTTAAAATTAGGCATATGATGGACAGATTATTCGGAAGACATGATACTAAAGGTGACAATCTAAATAATAAGATCCGCAATCAAGGGATTAAACTTGGGCGCTTTATTCATGTAAAGATTGTTATGTTGTTTATATCCTTAATGAGAGATGGTTTGTCTTAGCCATCAGAGGTGAACTCTACGAATTGATTTGGATTAATAATTCTGTCTTGACAAATCAATTCACTTTAGACAATCATATGTGTTGTATCTTAATCTTGAGATGCATAGTGAGCTCGTAGTCTCGACTTATGTCTTTTGATATACCAAAGGGTGACTTCTATATTTAATGATGGTACACACACCGTTATGTTAGAGACATGACTCTTGAGAGCATAAACTTGTTATCCATAGATATGAAATCCATAGCTTCTCTTTAGGAGTCGATGATATCCTCTTATATGCGTTATCATGTAATTAGAAAACTTGAGCACTCAACCATTTGGATACATAGGTGTAACCAAATGGTATATTGTCTTTGGATGGTAAGTTTTTTTATGGTGAGATAATGGAACGTAAGAGAAAAATAATCAGGACGGTAAGACAGAATTTATCCTTAAGCCGATTGTGGATAATCCTATAGAGATACAATACATTATGATACGTCATGGAGACGTAGCTATTCGGGCTTCGTAATTCTATATAGTTTGAGAGAACAGCTTTAAGCTTTTAGTGGAATAGCGTTAGAGTTCATAATTATAAACATATATCTGGGATGTTAGGTTTTGTAATTATCGGGAGCTTGAACTATATAAGTTCATCAAGTCCCCTTTGCTAGCTCATAAAAATCCTATAACGATATGACGTGCTTTTCCAATAAATTGGTGACTTATGTTAAATTATTAGATTGGCTGAAATTTGATAGGATTAAATAATTCATGTTTGTTTATCGGTTGAATTAATTTTGGTGTAAATTAATTCAAGATAAACTTGTTGAATTATCTAAAATATTTATTTTTCTAGAGATTATCTAGATATGGTTGTTTTAATTAGATGATTTCTCTATTGGATTATTTGACTTAAAACTGAGGTTTTATCCAAAGAATCTCAGGTGAAAACTAAAAGATTCATAGGGATCATTTATCATAAGTTCTACCAGTTTGACCTGCCAACTGAACGATAATTTGATCACACGTTTTTACGCGATTTATCAGATATTAATCTAGATTTGAATTTTTAAGGCCTTATCTAATAAGGATCTACTCTTGGGTCTAACCTTTATAATAAGGAGTGAGACTACACAGTTATTTAGATCAGTTAAGAAATCAAGAGTGAGCACTATAGCCTACGAGTCTTTGAAACTCCCCAAAGAGGTATTGTTCACAAATCACAAATGGTAGTTTTGGGTATTTCTTAATTGGTTGGAAGGAGAGTCACTAGGGAAGAGCTGTACGACATGCGCCTACATGCACTTCGATCGTGGATAGAGAATAGCAAAGAGGACCAGTTGGTTAAGGCTCTTCTAGAACGATCTCCTTTTCATCGATTACAGAAGCTTTTTGGCAAACAAGGTTAGTAAGATCTGGTTAATTTATGCATATAACATATCAAACTTGTGTTTTGAAAAATACTCTGATTAAAAATTTTAAAATTTCTACTACGTACTATTTTTCCAATACCCTAAACCTAGGCATTCTCCATACCAAACTCTTTTAATCTACTTCCCTTCAGTAGTCTTGTATCATTTGAATATCAGAAAGAAAAGAAACATCACAGTGGACGTAGCTCATTTTTTAGTGAACCACTATAAAATCCTACATCTCTTTCTTTCTTTCATTTTCACTTTATTTATCTTTCTTGGCATTAATTGCACCAAATGACATGCACCGTGAATGATTGTGAAGATTATCATGAAACTTATTATTGACTAATTTCTAACATCAACAATTGGAGCTAAAAAGCAAAACTTATTGTGGACTAATTTCCAGCATCAACAATGTCCAACATCAACAATGACTGATTTTTCTTTTATAGGATAAAGCTGTTAACAAGATCATCAAACACATGCTAAAAAAGCACTTGGATGACCTCAAAGGGTGGTGGGCTGAAGAGCTACCCAGAGTATTGTAGGCTTACAAGACTAGGAGTAGAATAACTATGGGAGAAACCCATTTTCCCTCACCTATGGTATCGAGGTAGTCCTACCCATAGAGATAATGGCCCCGAGTAGTTGAGTAGTTGAGTACAATGAAGTAGAAAATCTTCGACTCATGGATGCCGAGCTTGACCTATTAGAGGAGCAAAGGATCAACTTCCAAATGCACCTCGCCACACACTGGTAGAGGATGGTGAGATATTACAATAGGAGTAAGGAAAGACGGTACTCCCTTGGGGATCTAATACTAAGAAGGGTAACCCCCAGCACAAAACCTAAAAATGTTGGAACCTTAGGCCTAAATTGGGAGGGCCTTTACAAAGTTTGGGATAAAATAAGGCCAAGTACTTATATGTTAAAATCAATGAAAGATCGATAGGTTGAACATACATGGAACACGGAGCATTTATGGCCCTACTATCAGTAATATAAAAATGTTGTTAATAAAATGAAGCTTTTTTTACGAAATATTTTAATATCTAAATGTCAAACAATAGCTACACTACATTTGACATAAGGGGCAGGGGAGCGAAAATGACTTCAAATTGTTGAATCCTTACCCAAAATGGCATCTAAAAGGGTTTCACAAGGTAAAGTCTTAAACTCTACACCCAAAAGGGTTGATGAAAAACAAAAGTCCAAGAGCTTGCCCTTAAGGTCTCATGGAAAAGAGAGGCCTAAAATCCTCATATCTCGAGGACAATTCTAAGAGCTTCATAAGGCAAAGCCTTAAACTCTACGCGAGTAAAAACGAGAATGGCCTGCAAAAGCCCTACTCCCAGTTCTTTATCCACTTAAAATGGCATGCAAAAAAAAGGTGAAAAGCAAAGCCTTATCTCTATGCTGAGAAGGATGAATGAGGGGAAAGAAGCCTAAGTTTAAGCTATGTTAGAGAGGAATTGGGAATAAAATAAGCCTAAAGCTCTACACTCCTTGATCCGTTTAGCTAGCCCAAAGGGCAAAGCTTTGAAGGTTTGCCCCGGGCTGAACCAGTGAGCATTCAGACTTCATTTGAATAAGCAGCAAAGCCTTAAAGGTTTGCCCTCAGGAGGAACCATTGTACATTTCTTTATTCAGATTCTATTTGTAGGTTAGATTTCTTTTATGATCATATTGGATTTCTATTGAGGACAAACAATATCCTTGTTTAAGGCAAAGGTCATACTAGAAATTGGTCATTGAGTTCTCTCTACGAAGAGATATGTATATGGAAAATCCCTCCAAGCCCAACACTTGGAAAAAGTTTGCGACTACAACAAAGGTCAGCCTCCCAAATCAGCATGAACAAAAAACAAAGAGATGAATAGACTAAAAGCATGTTAGACTTCATGAAAGCTATCTCAGTATAATGGATATAAAAAAAAGAAGGGTACAAACAGGCCAAAAGAAAAGCCCAGAAGTCAACTTCTCGCCTTTAAAGCTCCCTCATTGGTTTGGGTTTTGTCATCTGCAACTGAGGTGTCCCGAGCATCTATAGCCAAGGCATCCCCTGAAGGTGAGGCCTTGGACACATAAAGGAATGACAAGTCTAGATTGGAATGAGCAGCACGAATCACCTGAACGATCTGCTCACCCATTGACTAGCAGATCTCATTCCTCAACCCCTTATATTCCTCCAAGGCCATGCACTCTAAGACCACCTTCTTTTTCTTGCCATGTGGAGATGCTTCCAAAGTTTGAAGCAGCTTCTTATAGCCATCTACTACCTTTTGAGCCTGGCTTACCTTTTCTTTAACTCCTTAATCTGATTAGAAAGCTCAATGATTTTCTTGCCTAAGTTAGTGGATTCTTCGTGCTCTTTTTTGAGGAAGAGTTAGGTCTTGCTTTCCTTGTTTCTGGCATCCTAGGCCACTCGCTTCTCTCCATCAAGTGGAGCCTTTAGTGTCTCTATCTCATTTTGTAGGGCGGCTAGCTTATGCACCTGCTTCTCAATTTCCCCATAGGAAATCAAGACCATCATGAGATCCTGTGAATAAACAAAGAGATTAGAATTTGATGATAAATTTTTGGAGTCTATAAAGTCCAGTCTAAAGGGTACTTACATTGACTTGGCTGTAGATAAGTTCCTTGTGATGCTTCAAAAGGGGAGATGTCATGGCTGTCGCCTAATCCTTGTCAAATAAAAATTCATATATCGCCTGAAAGGCGAGACAGAATTGTGGTAGGAGATCCATCATATTCCCCACTTGAGCATCCAAAAGGTCGCCCACTATGAAGTTCTTATCATGAATAGCTGCCAGGAAGAAGGGGGTCTTTTCTCTTAGGGGATGAAGAAGGGAGATCTGGAATGTCGATTATTACCCTCTCTCTACCATGGGAGGGTGATAAAGTGTTGTCATCGACCCGTTGTTTCTTGGACACATGGGATTCGGCTTTGTGACTTGCATCCCAAGAGCCACTTGGTGGAGGAGGGGTAACCCTCGTGTAAGTAGTCTTGGTTTGGGGTCTAGGGATATCGGGGCAAAGGCCTGATGTTCAACGACATATCTATACAAATTGAAAAAAAAATCAGTTATAAGTCGACTATGGGAGGTTAGATCGATCCAGAAGTCTCAGTTGTGGGCTGAGTAGATATAACTTTGGGAGCATAAGGAAGAGTCAAAATTAGGCCTGATCTCCTCAGATTCTCCTCAGTTAAGAAGTTGGCCTTTCACTTTTCTACCTCCAAGAGAGAGGCTATAAGCCTTGTTCTTTCTTGCTTCTATTGCTTGAGGACGGGACACTCGAATAGGACTCTACAAAAAGAGGAAAAGAAAAGAAGGGGCAACCCTACACTCTTAAGGAAAAGAAAAGACTAATCTCAACTTCAACGAAACTACTACTTACTAGCGATCCTTCATGTGGTGTTAGCTTGGTACATTCTTGGGCCATATCCTCCTTGCTCGTCAAGGGGATGGATGTTAAAGTCCCCTTTAACATAAAGAACATCTTCTTCCAGTTATGGCTAGAAGTGGGAAAGTTCAAAACGATGGGAGAAACCTTTTCCTTTGCCCTACTTATGCCCTGGCATAATAATACCCCTTCATCGGCGATTAGCAAAGGCTGTAGTAGTATAAAAACTCATCTAAACGAAGGGGAAGTCAAAGTGGAGGTGCCACAAAATCCACATCCCAGAGAAGATGTACCAAAAATTGAGGGAGAGCTGAGACAACAAGATCTCAAACTTGCAGCACAACCTCTTCATGAAAGGATGCAGAGGAAAAGTTTGACTTGTCATGATACACCCGGTATAGACAATGAGTTGTCCTAGTGGCACGGCGTGGACTCATTGAAATTCGTTTGGGATGACAAACTTGAAGTAACGACTGTCGATGTTACCCTCTGCAAAGGTCTTATGCACATCAAAGGGTCGGCAGTGTGATTCGGCCTCCCTTGCATTTAGGGAAATAATATATCTGGTGCATGCTGCTAATGGTTTGTCGTGAAAAGTGATAGACCCTATCGATGCTGAGCTTTCCTCGAATGCACTCATCAGATAGGGATATCTCAGTGAGGGCATGGCCATGGGTTCAGGGGCCATAATGGGACCTGGAATAGGAATGGTTCAATCATCTTGTCCACGTTATTTGTTGAGGGGATAATGTCGACCTCATTAATTTTGCTAAAGATGGGGTCGTCCTTAGGAATGAGATCATTGTGAGACTGTGATGTCTCAGCAACCTCAATGGGATCAGGGTGTACTTAGGAAGAAGATTTGACCTCTCAACTAGATAACATGATCTGGTAAAGAACAAAGAAAAGTATTAAACAAACATCCTATATCGAGAGGTCGACCTAACTTGTAAAAGAGAGAAGATTTGAGAAGATAGACTTACTAGTTTGATGAATTGGATGGAGCCCTTGAGGCCTTTAAAGTCTTTGAATCTAGGGGATCAATAGAGTTTGAAGAAATGTGAAATCATAGGAAATCCAAAGAAGAAAGTTGTGGAGCTCTAGAAGAACTTGGAAGGTTTTTAGAGAAAAAAGGGGGACCATTCTGCTACTTGAGATCAACAAAATGAGGCAAGGTGAGTCTTGAAGCTTTACATATTCTTGTAGAGATGAGATCTTAACCATCGTAACTCAAAACCTTTAATCTAATGGCTTGAGATGAGGACAACCAAATGTTGCAATCTAATGGCTTAAGGCCTTAGGTAGGAGAAGCACTTACAATCCAACGACTTAGATCAAACATTTCCCTTGAAAAGACACAATGCCTTCTATAAGGAAGAGACAGGTATCATGATGGATGTGACTGCTGGGCTTCTTGAGAAGTCTAAACAAATAGATGCAATTATGGCCCCAGTAAAAGGCTTTTCGAGGAAGCCATCTTAGATGACCCGTCCTCAGCTCCAGACGTGCGAGCTTGCGATAATCTCGACTGACAAAAGCATAGTAGCGACTCGTAGTCACTCCTCGCTTAAAGGCAATTGTTGTGGGAATCCTCGATGGCCTAGGCCACGTGGCATGAGTAAGGCCCATTAATGGCCCAAATAGTGAGGTCAAGATGACCCTTAGAGCTTGCCCGTATGCAAAGATTGAGATTAAAGAGCCTCGTTGTTGTCGCCTTTTAAGTGCATTATCACCTGAGACTAGTAAAAGAATAGGCAAGGTCGGCAGTTGAGACAATCCACTTGCAAATGAGGCTATTCACACAAGTCTTGAGGTAATCTTGCACATGCAAGGGCATCATACGCGCATATTATAAGATGGCATGGGGCATAAGGATTTCTGTCTCCACTATCTTCATTTTGGTCACTCCTCTATGTTGTCTGAGGGTTGTTAAAGAGAGAATGGGAGACGTGGTAAGGGCAGGACCCTTGAAGGGTGGGACCTTTGAACCTAGGCAATCTCCATGCCATACTCTTTTAATCTACTTCCTTTCAATAGTCTTGTGTCATTCAAATATCAGAAAGAAAAGAAACATCACAGTGGACGTAGCTCATTTTCGAGTGAACCATTATAAAATCCTACGTCTCATTATTTTTTTCATTTTTCACTTTATTTATCTTTCTTGGCATCAATTGCACCAAATGACATGCACCACGAGTAATTGTGAGGATTATTGTGAAATTTATTGTTGATTAACTTCCACCATCATCAATTCCTTTAAAATCAAAACTTTTCAATTACGTATTCAAAGATTTCCATTTGTATTTTAATTTTTTTTGGAAACATACCCAAAATACCTCATATATTTTGCTTAAATACCACTTGTATACCTTTCATTTAAAATACCTAAAATACCTCATATGTTTACAAATTTATACTCAAAATATCCTTTGAAGCAATTAATTTTTTTAAAAAATTCAATATTATCTTTCCCAATATATATTAAATGTTATTATGACTTAACTTAGAAATTAAAGAAAAGGTAATTTAAAATGTTTAAATGAATATTTCAATTAAGCTAATACTTTAATTATTTTTGAGATTTTTATCTTTTTAAGATTGATTATATTCACTATTTTAATTTAATAATGTTTCAAAAAAGTATTTAATAAAGAAGAGGAGAGGCAATTTTGGTTTTTTAAGTTTAATCCATTTAGGTTGCATTTTATGTATGTTTTTAAAAATACAAAAGATGTTTTGAGCATTTATATAAAAAGAAGAACAAAAGCGGTTTTTTAGCAAAGCACATGGGGTGTTACGGGTACTTTTCTTTCTTTATTTTTTCCCTGAAACATAAAGTATTTTCCTTAAAAAAAATGATGCAGCTTTTTGTATTGCAAGGTTAGCTTCTTTTTTTTAATTTTTTTATTAGGTAAGCTTTTTAATTTTGATCTTCATCTTGCTGAAAATTATCATTAAATATTAAAATAAAAATCAACTTTGAGAACAATTTTAAAAAATGAAAGAGAAACCAAAACAAAAAAATATATACATGTGTATTGGATATATAAACGAAGAATTGCAAAAAAAAAAAAAAAGAGAGAGAGAGAGAGAGAGAGAATATACATACGATAATACTTGTTGAAGCTTTCTCATCGTGCTCCATTATATAACCAATAAAAAATTGTATTAGATTTGGAGGAAAAGCGTTAGGGGTGTTCCCTCTTATACTTATTATCTAGTTAATTAAGGGGAGTGTGAATGACTCATGGAAGAAAAAAAAAATTCGTTTGTTTGTAGATTATATTGTTAGAAAAAAATGAATAAACCCCATATGTAGAAGCTCATGCAAACAACACAACAAAATGTAGGGAAAGGAAAAAGGCTCATGTTTCATTGTCAAAAAAAGAAAAAAGAACAGAACAATAAGATG
Source organism: Artocarpus hirsutus (assembly GCA_946598075.1). NCBI lineage: Eukaryota > Viridiplantae > Streptophyta > Magnoliopsida > Rosales > Moraceae > Artocarpus > Artocarpus hirsutus. Next base: position 52,578 of record CAMOHE010050164.1, read on the forward strand.
CAGCTCACCTAATTGAGAAGAGAGAGAAGCCAAAGTTGCAATATCAAAAGTTACATCAAAGTTATGTAATTAGAAACTTTTGATTTCAAGGAATCATTTAAGTTCAAATAAAAATGAAATGGAAAGTAAACCTAAAAAATGAATAAAATCTTTTTAACAAAATAGTTTAAGCATGGGGCGTATGCAAGGAGAGTTGTGGGGTGCCTTAATAAAAACATGGGGTATAAATATAATTTTTCTTATTTGATGGTAGGAGGAAACGACCTATCATTTCAGCCTTGTGAGATATAGTTGAGGTTCATACCGACAAACAGGAGAAATACCTATATCACTTTTGCCTATCTTTTTAGCTAGATACCTAAAATATCTTATATGTTCATGAAATCATACTCAAAATACGATTTTAAATAATTAAAATTTTTAGAATAGAAAGATTTCCCTTCTCAACCTTCATTAAATACAATTTAAAATATTATTAAACAAAAAATAAATAAAATCAATCTTAAAACATTAAAAACTCTTACAATAATTGAAGTAATTATGTGAAAATATTAATTTGAACATTTTCTTTTTAAAATTTTTTATTTAAGTTTTTATTTAAGTCATATTTGAAATAGTATTCAATATACATTGGGAAAGAAAACCTTTGAAATTTCAAAAATTTTTTAGAGATATTTTGAGTATGATTTAATAAACATGAGAGGTGTTTAGCCATTTGGATAATAAAAGGGACAAAAGTAAAGTTAGGTAAAACATAGAGGATGTTTTAGGTATTTTTCTTTATTAGAATCGCAAAACATCACATTAATTTCCTGCTAATTAAAAAATATTAAAAAGTATCTTATGATTTTGATACTCTAAATTAAAAATTCTAAATTTTATTTTGATACTCTAATTTTTTTTTAGTCATGAAATGTTCAATTTACTCTTTCATTAAAAACACATTATAATTTACTCTTTCATTTAAAACGCATTAATAATAAAAGAATAAAATACCCTTTATGCGTCAAAAAATTCTAGCTTCCCCAAATCAAAATCTATCTTTTTTCTCATTCTCTCAAAATGCTAAAAGAACGCACACACACACGCATAAAAAAATAAAAATTGAATGACAAACATAGAATTTAAAAGGATTAATTTCATAAATCTCCCTAACCTATGTACCTTATTTTATTTTGCCCCTTGATTTTTTAAAACCAGTTAAAACACCCCCTAAACCATAGAAAACCAGTCAAAATGCCCACTGTGTCTAATTTATTATACAAATCTAACATAATGGCTGATATGGCATACCATTAAACATAAAAAATAATTAAAACTTGAATTAAAAGTACTAAAATAATTATATATTAAAAGTAATTAAAAAATATTTTATTTTTAGTTTTTTTTTTAAAAATTTTTTTCCACTTTCTTTCTCTTTTCTCTCACACATTCTCTTTTCTCTCTCTTCTATTCTCTCTCTACCGTAAATCATATTGATGCCTTCAAAAACAAAATTCAAGTCTAGTGACTTCATTTTGGGGTCAAATATGAGGAGATTAGCAATAGCCTTTTTGGGTTTTATATTGTTAAGCTGCTTAGGAGCTAAGACAGAAGCAAAGTATCTAAAATACAAAGACCTAAAACAGCCATTGAATGTGAGAATCAAAAATTCAAAGTCCATTGGAAAAAAAAAATCAAAGTATCAACATACATCTAGAAAACAACATAACTCCCCACCCCCTTGCCTTTAAGGCAACCCCCTACCACCAATAGGCCTTATGTATGCAAAACCCTTTCCCTCGCCCACCTCCTACCCCATTTGCCCTCTTCCAACATCCAACCCCTATTGTACACCCCCACCAACCAAACCCTGTTCTCCTGCCTTCTCCATCACACATCCCAGATTGTTACCAATCCATCCCAGTTGCCCACCCCATTGCACCACTCCACCTTTTTCACCCACTTGTTGCTCTATGCCATGCCTTATTGCCACCTAGATTGAGAGAGGGGGAGATAAGAGTTTGAAATAGAGAGAGAGAGAGATCAAAGTTAGAGTGATAAGATGAAAAGAAGACAGAGGATAAATTGAGAGTGAGAAAAAAAGAAAAAAAAATAAAAGAAAATGTTTTTTTTTTAGTTTTTATTATTTAATTACTTTTATACATTTAATTTGAATATCAATAATTTTTTTATTTTTAATGGTATGCCACATCAGCCATTCGATTAGATTTATAGACGGAATTAGATAGAAGGTTTACTATTGTATTATTTTTGGCTTCAACTTGCAGATATTTTCAAGTTCAGAAACTCAAAATGATCTCCTAATCTTTGTAAAACTTTTTGAAACAGCTTGAGATGAATTGAGAGCCATTGTTGGTCATAATCTCCATGGGTACTCTAAATCGATAGACGATGTTTTTCTAGATGAGTCACTCAACATCCTTCTCTTATATATCTACATAAGCTTCAACCTCAGCCCGTTTTGAAAAATAATCGGCCATAATGAGCAAATAGTTTACTTGACTAAGAGTTGGTGGAATAGGCCTAATGAAATCCATTGAATTCTTCATAAACAGATGCAGCGAACTGATCGAAAGAGCTACTCGGCCAAATGATGGATGATCAGTGCTTGTTGTTGGTAGCAATCACACTTCTTAGAGAAGTCTTCTGAGTCGCTGACCATGGTAGGCCAATAGTAGCCCTAACACTTGATTTTAATGTAAAGTGATCTTTCGCCCTAATGATTGCCACTAGAGCCTTCATGAATTTTTTTGATCACTTGTTTTGCTTCATCTTTCCCTAAGCAGCAAAGTTATTGTCCCACGATTGATCATTTGTAACGTTTCCATCAATGAGATAGTATCTGGCTGCATGAACCTTGATTTTCCTTGCTATATGTTTATCATCTTACAGTCAACATCTTGATCGGTGTCCTCCAATCATCTCTCGAGTCGATGGGACGTGCTTCTTACATCTTTGCCATGCTTGGTGCTCGATATACCCAAGGAAATGGTTCTCTTCTCCTTCACTTCAATTGATGAGCTAAGATTTCCTATTACATCAGCCATTCTCTTTGATTCATGTGGAACTTGAGCTTTCAATGTCATCCTTGGTCTATACTCGTTGTTGAACTTAGTGAGCTCTACTGCCCACTTTGTCAACCTCCCTAAGATGTTGGGCTTATGTAATATGGCTTGTATTGGGTATGACAAAAGCACAATGATGGTGTGACCCTAAAAATATGAGCGCACCTTGTGAGAGGACGTTATGAGTGTAGGTGTGGGCTTCTCTATCATAGTATATCACATATTTGCATCAAGCAAAGTATGGTTGGTAAGAACACAAGCTTTTGAATGAGTTCTCCTCTCTTACGAGCGTCGAACTTACTGTGGTTTTGATACTGCCAAGTACAGATACAATGATTCTCCTTTTTTTTGGCTTTGATAGGATGAGGGGAGTGGTAAGATACTTATTTAAGTCTTGGAAGGCCTACTGATATCACTCTTTCCATTCTAAGTTTGAGTTTTTCTTTGGCAACTTGTAGAATGGTAGGCATTTGTTAGATGATAAAGCTATAAACCAACATAGTGCAGCTACACAACCTATGAGATTCTAGATTTCTGGCTTAGTTCTAGGTGATAGCATAAGATGGATAGCCTTTATCTGGTCAAGATTTGCTTTAATGCTACTTCTTATCACTAGGTAGCCTAAGAACATTCTACTCACGACACCAAAGGTATACTTATCAAGGCTAAGCTTCATGTTATACTTCCTTAAAACATTGAAGCATTCTTGCAGGTGTTAGACATGGCGTTGGTCTTGGAGAGATTTCACCAGCATATTGTCAATGTACACTTCTTTGTTCTTCCAGATCTACTCTTCGAACATCACATATAATGAGCCTCTAGTAAGAAGCACTTACGTTTTTAAGTCTAATAGGCATGAACTTGAATTAGAAGATACCTTGCTCCATAATGAAGACAGTTTTCTCTTGATCTTTTGGATGGTGGAGGATCTAGTTGCAACTTGAGAATGCATCCAAGAAACTCAAGATCTTGTGTCCAGTGGTTGCATCAACAAAACATTAAAGGCATGATAATGAGTAACTGTCTTTTGAGCACACCTTTTTTAGATCTATGAAATCAACACACATCCTCTACTTATCCTTTTTCTTCTTTACGATGAACCATGTTGGTGAGCCAATCCAGATACTATACTAGATGAATAAATCTTACTTCAAGTCGTTGCATGACTTCTTCCTTAACAATTTTGTTTCACTCGATGCCAAGACTTCTCTACTTTTGCTTCATTGGTTGATGGTTTAGAACAACGTTTATTAGTGTGTGATAATGTTTAGGTTGATTCCTAACATGCGATGTGAGGCTAGTGAAACAATCTTTATTTCTCTCCAAAAATTCAATCATTGATGCGTTCACGTTTAGGTCGAGTTGTGACCCGATGCTTACTGTCCATCTCTTATCATCTGGATCAATCTATACTTTATCGAGTTGTTCGGCAATAGGCTCCCCCTATCTTACTTGCTTGTCCTCCTTGATGTGCTCTTTTATAAGTACTATAATAAAGTGTTGTTAATCTGTTTCATGATAATAAGGTAACAACTTCTTATAACATCCTGACTTCTTTTAATTTCATGGAACCCTTTCTTTGTTGGAAATCGGATCCTCTGGTAATACGTTGATGAGGCTACCTTCATCGAATATATCCAAGGTCTCTTAAGGATTACGTTGTAACCAGATGGGCAGTCCATGATGAGGACGCTTGTCATTTTATTTTCTCCTACAATAAGGATTAAGAGCTTGATTCTCCTAATTGTTGAAGTCGGTTTGCCATTGAACCCAACAAACATTGTGTTGGTTGTCTAAATTTCCTTTTTATTAACCTTAATTTCTTTCAATGTTGAAAGAAAATGCATGTTGGTTGAACTTCCATTATTAACCAAGATGTGGCTCATCTTACAATTAGCTATATTGAGCTTGGTTAGAGCATGTTGTCATGCTATATGTCTAGTCATAATGCCTCATTATTATGGAAAGTGGTTCAATGATCTTCGAACTCGTCGTCATGTATAACACTTGTTGTTGGTTGGCTAGCCTTTATCTGATAAGCCTTGATCTTGTTGGCAGTGTCTCTGCTATACATAAAGGTCCCATAGATGGCTTCGATTGTCTTTTTACTAGTGGTGATGATGATGTCTTCTTCTAGGTTTGATCATTCCCTAACCGCTTTGCTCGTGATCGAGTTTATACATTTGACACCCTCTTTATGCAAGTACTGCCTCATATTAATCCTTTTTAAATAGCTTTTCTATCTCAGTCCTTAGAGTCTTACAATTAATAATCAAATGCCCTGTATCCTAGTTTAGGGCCATTTTACTTGGCCATCAAACATAGTCTTTACCTTCGAGTTGAGTGTTCAACTCAGTCGGGTGATATTTAATGAGTGCCTTGGTGGTGACAAAGACTGCTAGTTACCTTTTGACAATCATCGACTATATTCTCTTCATTTGATTCACTGTAGAGTCCTGGTGTGATGTCACCATATTGGCCTTATCTTAGCTATTGGCCTTTTTTCTCTTCTATTTATGCCTTTCCTTCTTGCAAGCTCTCGTTCACATCGCTTGTTTTCTTCTTCCAAATCAACAAATCCTTTAGTGCGGTTGAATTCCTCCTAGATAGTCTCCATGTAGTGTAAACAAATGTTGTTCTTGAACTGGGACTTATGTAGAAGCCTTTTCTTCAATGCCTCTCTTAATGTCCTATCTTTTATATCCAAAATCTCGAACACCACTTTGCTAGACCTTTTGATATACACTCACAAGATTTTACCTAGACCCTAAACGACTCTGCATAGGTCTCAAGTCATTTTAGCAATCTTGATGTGCACTGAATAAACTTTGACAAACAAATCTGCTAAGTCTTCGAAGCTATTGATCGATTCAGGATACAAATTTCTTAGCAATGTAGTGTTGCACCTTAAAACTTTGTGTAAAAAGTTTTCACATCATTTCGTTAAGGATGCTCTCTAGGATGTTTGTCGTGCTCACCACATTATTGTACTACCACTATGATACGCCTAATGAATTAGAACTCAGATGTTTCTAGAGATATCATCGAGAGCTAGGTTTCTACTCATTGCTTTTGTTACTTTTTGCTCTATCTTTTCCTTGGCCAACCTTGTGTTTTGGTTGAGCATAGCCTACATCATTTGCTTAATGGCTTTGACTAATAGTGGAGTTGAGGTTGGAATAACTTTTGGTTCTTGCATCGTCTGCTCTGTTTTTTGTGTTCAATAACATAGTGGTTCCATCTATCTATCTGTTAGTATTTGCTGGGGATGTTGTGGCCATTGCTATCACAGGCGGTCTTCCTTTTAGATTGTGAAGAGGTTGTATTGTACTCATAAGGCTAAATATTGGTTGCTGTCTAGACGGCTATGGTGTTTGGTATTGCCCTGGGGCTATCAATCCAGTCGAATAACTAGAGTTTGTGTAATAATAATACGAGTATACTGCAACTGAGAACTTTGGAAGTTAACTTGGCTTCTGGGTGACTTGTTCTTATTGCCTAGCTTTTCGAGACGCTGGCCTCATTCATAGGATTGTGTCGTCTTTTCTTGCAATAGGGCCGTCAGACTCTCGACTTTCACTATGAGTGAGTTTAATTGAGCATCTCCACTAGTTGCCATTGCATGTCTTGTTTTGTGCCATTTGGTTTCCTTTGGGATGCCTTGGCTAGTGTTAGTTTCGTCTACCATTGCTTACGAAGATGTTGCTAGATTTCCTCAAGTTGGTGATCAAAGAGCCCCACGGTGGGTGTCAAACTGTAGACATTGAATCTACAATTAAAATTAATTAGGTTAAAATGAAATTAATGGATGAATTGAGAATGATGGGCCCTTAAATCACCGTTATTAAATCCTAGCAAACTCACAAGAAAAGTTAGATCTTGAACAACAAACAAATGTGTTGATTGTAAGCTGATAGTGAAAATAAAAAATAAAACTAAATAAAAATATCACAAGCCGATTTATATGGTTCACTCTTGAATTGAGTTACGTCTGCTCTTTACTTCACTATATGTCAATCAAATGATAAGTACAAAAGCTCTAAATAGAATGTAGATAGATTGGTAAAATGAGAACTTTTCAATGCGGGAATGAGATAATTTGGTAGTACTTTTGTTAGAGGCATAAGTTTTCATAGATCCCCTAATGATGCCTTGAAATCCTATTTATAGACGTCTTTTGGAGATAGTGGGCTCTAGTTGGTAAAAGGTGGATCTGAGTAGTGTCTAACATAGTGGGACACATGTCAGTCTTTCATTGGACATGAGTGTTAGACCAACTCCCTTTATTTGCTACATAAGAGTGGGTCTTCCTGTTACTTTCGAGTCCAGATTAAACACATCGATCTAAATAAAGAAAGAGATACAATTTTCTACCTAATTCTTAATCACCACAAACCATCTATGTCAAGCATGTCGGACACATGACAACCGTCAAACTAGATAATATCAGTCCATTGGTATCGAGCATATCAAACCCTATATCGCTCAATGCAATAAGCACTTCAAATATGCTCGATCAGTTTGATTCGCACATTAGGCTGCACTTATTAGGCCTTTACTGTTTGATTTAGGCTTGTCTAAATCAGGCCCTAACACTTAGTTAATAGATAAAATAAATTAATTATTAAATTGATTAATTAATTATAAACTTTAGCACAAATAATTAAATGCAATTAAGGAAAACCAAGTTATGAGGATTAAATTAGATTAGTCCTTGTAATAAATAGATGATTACGCAATCCTTTAAAGGAAATGTATTCTAAGAAAGGATTTAATTCCTTTTACGATTATGCTAAATTACATAGCACAAGACAAGTTAACCTTACACTCTCAATGGGTGTTCTTCTACATAATCTAAAAATAGTGGAAAAGGAGGTGGTGAGCTGGCAGTGCTATTTCTGGGAACTAGGTAAATAGGAATCTTGCATGTAGTATAAAAACTTTGGTTGTTAGAATAAAATGTTTTTACATGATTTATGAAAATTGTGAATTGTATGATTAGTGTTATGTCATACCATGTTATGTTATGTTAAGATATGCTAAAATATATGTTAGAGTACGATTTAGTTAGGCCCAAATCATTCAGTAAAGGCCCAGAATGAGGAATCCAAATTGCAGCAGATTGAGTTGAGCTTAATGGGAGTGTTCAATTTGACACATGTTGATATGGGAAACATCACTTGTACATTGCTCATTCAACTTGAGGAGTTGATCGATTTGATGGTTTCGGTTCAATTGTAGTATCTATTTGTTTCCTTGTGCGAATCTAAATGTTTCTCACTATTGTAGATTTGTTAATTGTCTTTTTGATGAAATCAATATGCAAAACTCAGTAGTTACAAGGAAGGTCATGCTAAGTCATGAAATGGGAAGTGGGGAAAGGTCCGATGTCTACGCCCTATCACATATCAACATATGTCCTACTACTACTGCACCCATTCCTTTTATCAAATTTGAGCCATGATCTCACATAACACTCTATATAAAGGGAATTAGCAACTTCGCTAAGAGACATGAAAGAACTTATAGAAACTTTACTAAAATACTCTCTAACACTTATATCATCTCTTTCAAATACTTCGTAAAATGTACTCATTCACCCATTTATATTAAAGAACAATGGACGTAGCTCTCATTACAGGGTAGTCCACTATAAATCTCTCTGTATGGTATCATTTATTTGTAGTGTCATTTGATTATTTACAGGTTTGATCGAATTTTCATTTGGTCATTATTTTGATTCTATTCTTAAAGCGAAACAAATCCTAATAATGGTGATTTTGAGGGCCCAAATTCATAAATAATGAATATTAAATTGAATACTTGCCTATTTATATTTAATTGTAAGTCCAACATCTACTGTTTGGTACCCATCGTCGGGCTTTTAGATTGCCAATGATTTGAAGCACCAACATCAAATATTGAAGATAACAAAGGCCACTAGAGTACACCAGACATGTAGAATGAAGAAACACAAACCATGTCTCAAGGAGACGAGCAGATGGAGTTCCTTGCTGCCAAAGTGGAAACACTAAAAAAGCTACTTCACAAGCAAGCAGCGTGTTCCCAAGAGCGCGACAGGCAACTCGACCAACTCAACAGTAAGAACAATGCTCCCAGGAGCCAAATTAGCTACCAAAATTCTCACCTTTCAGACTATTCATGCTACTACCAAAATTTTGGGTATTCAATATTCCCAACAACAAAAACAATGCAATGGTAGTACTAGACACCACCTTCAACAACGCAACAGCCTTCCTATAGCCCCATTGGAAGGATAAAACCACTGTACACGACCTCAACACCTATAATAGCAACTACAATTACAACAACACCAGCATCGATGGTGACAACAGCAACTACAAACGCTCAACAAAGTGTAAGTAGAGAAAATTTGTGAACATTCAGGCGATAGAACAAAGAGATTGAGCAAACAGTGCAAGTAGAAGTTGTGCAAATGCCAGCCTTGTTAACTTCAGAGGCCATCCAATAGATGATGTGAGATATGCTTGATCAAAACACCAAAATAGTCAAGCAGAAGATCGACCAGAAAGTGACAAAGGCCAGCAAGAGCCCAACACTCAATGACATCTCAAAGAACATACACGAGACCCCTTTTATAAGGAGGATTACTTCTATTGTTCCTCCCAAGTATGAAAACATTGTGTTCGCACGTTTTGATGGAACAAACCCAAAGGATCACCTTTTCCAATATAAGAATGTCATTAGTGCGACCAACATCCAAGATTCAATACTGAAGGAGATGATGTGTAAACTATTTGTGCAAAGTTTAAGAGGACAGCCCTCCAATGGCTCAACAACTTGGCCATTTGAACAATTGATAGCCTCAAAGAGTTGGTAGATTTCTTCATCAAAGCCTACTCTGTGCACATTAAGATGGGCAAAACGACCAAAGACCTTTGATTGGTGCTCTGGAGCCTAGGAGAATTGTTACAAGCTTACATAGGTTTAGCAAAGTCATCTCAAAGATCTTGGATTTAGAGGATGGAATGGCTCGGGAGGCCTTGAAGAAGGGACTTCTGCATAAGTCCTTGTTTAAAATAACATCTACTCATAATACCCGTGGATGATCTAGTAGGCCTTGAATAGAACCAAGGGGATCTCGAAGAGTAAAACAAGCGTGATGAACAAGAACTTACTAGGAACAAAGAGCAAATCAAGAGGATAAAGAGATGGCCAAAGGCTTGACCAAAATGAAGAGGATGAAGAAGAACACCTCCAAGAAAGGAATGGAGGAAGAAAGAGGAACATAAACCACAAGGGGGGCCAGTCCATTGTTGTCACGAATCTATGCCTTAAACATATCTCCGACTATGTTGATCACCCAGTCGGAGGGGAAAGATTACGTCAGATGGCCGAACAAAATGGTCATTTGCCAATCTCACGATTATACAAAGTATTACAAATTTTACCAAGATATTGGATATCTAACGATCAATTATAAGGCCTTGCAAACTGAGATCGTAGAATTGTTGAAGAAAGGACATTTGAGGGAGTACCTATCAGAATGAGGAAAATGAACTTATGGGCTTGATTGTGAGCAAAGTAGACCGAGGAATCAATAAGCCCAAGAGAAAACTCTACCACCACCACTTATCAGGAAAGTGATCGAAGCCATTTATGAGGGCTTGGTTTATAATGGAGACTTGATGAACCAAATGAAAGCCCATCAGAGATGCGACCATAGTTCAATGGTGGAAGAATTTGACGAGCACACTATTTCTTTTCATAGCCACAAAGCATTAGGGCTTGACAAGCCACATGACAACGCTTTGGTGATTAAACTCAATGTTACAGATTATGAAATTGGGAGGATACTTGTTGATAATGGGAGCCCAACAAACATTTTGTTTCTCTCGACATTGAAAGAGATGGACAGCGACGAGACAGAGATAGAAAAATCAACCATTACATTGGTGGGGATTTAATGGATAGGCCACTACAGTGTTGGGAAGAATCAAACTACTAGTCTATGCTATTAAAGAAAACAAGATGACAAATTTTCATCATAGGCGGGTACAACATGAACCTTGAGAGACCATGGATGCATTCAATGAAAGCAGTCCCATCCATTTACCACTAACGAGTCTAATTCCTAACAAAGCGAGGGATAAGAGAAATCTGCAAGAGCCAAGATGCGACGAAGAGTTACTATCCGATGGTGTCGAATAGAAGAAACCAGCCTTATAGCAACTTCAGACGAGCCCATCGAATGGTTGAGTGTTCAAAAATAGGGGAGCTAGTGCTTGAGCAATTAGATGAGGTGTAGATTTGGCCCCAAACATAAACACCAAAAAATAAGCATCTGCTCATAGCTTGATCCAAAGGTAAATTCTACCATAGTTGACTTCTCAAAGGCTAATAAAGATTACTTTGCATGGTCTCATGCAAATATGCCTAGAATTGACCCAAGTATTATCTCACTAGCTCAACATTGATCCAAACTATCGACCCATGCTACAAAAAAGAAACCGGCTAGGGCTCAAGCAAAATAACATAGTAAAGGTAGAAGTTAGGTGTATGCTGGAAGTAGGGTTTATTTAGCCAGTTTAGTACCTAGATTGGCTTATGAATTTCGTGATAGTGAAGAAGAAGAATAGGAAGTGACAAACGTGCATGTTCACAGACTTAAAGAAAGCCTATCCAAAAGACAACTATCTATTTCCACACATTGATCGCCTTATTGACGCGACAGCTAGCCATGAAGTTCTAAGCTTTCTCAATGCATTCTCCAACTCTAACTGATCTGGTTGTATCCAAAAGATCAAGAAAAGACCACCTTCATTACTGAGCATGGTATTTCTTATTTCAAGGTCATGCCTTTTAGGTTGAAGAATGCCAGAGCAACCTACTATAAGCTGGTCAATATGATCTTCGAGGAACAAATCAATAAAATATGGAAGTTTACTTTGATGATATCCTGATAAAGTCTTTGCAGGCTCATCTTCATGTGCAGCATTTATAAGTATGCTTTGACAAGTCAAGGAAGTACAACATGAAGTTGAACCTAGAAAAGTGTACTTTCAAGGTTACCAGTAGGATTTCCTGGGATATCTAGTGACAAAGTAGGGGATCAAGGTGAACCTAGATCATGCCATCACCATGAAGTAAGTAAGAAATTCAGAAGCTAATTAGGCAAGTCATAATACTCAACCGGTTTATAACTCGCTCATCAGACAAGTATTTGCCCTTCTTTCATTTGCTGAAGAAGAACACAAAATTTGAATGGAGCAATCGTTGCAAACAAGCTTTCTAGGATCTAAAGAATTACCTTTCCATTCTGCCGATCTTGTCAAAATCGAAAGATGGAGAACCTTGTATCTTTACTTGGTAGTCTCAGATACAATAGTCAGTTTTGTGTAAGTCAGGGAGGAAGACCCAATTCAAAGGCTAGTGTTCTTTGTGAGTCAAACCCTACTAGATGCAGAAACTAGGTTGTAACGTCCCGAAAAGTAGGTGAGATGTTAGGTTAAGAAAGGTTAATTAAACAGAGTAAATCGACATAAAGTAAGTGAAAGTAAATTAAACTACTCAACCAAAATCTCATCGGCGGTCACCATCACGTGGATGCTTACCACAAAGGTGTGTAGATAAGTAAAAAATCAATTAATAACATTAATACAAGACTACTGAAAATCATCCAGAAATAGTCTCATTATTTAATCTTAGGCAAAGCCATTATATTCACCTCCGTAGTAGCCTAGTTAGGTTTCAGAACCTGCCCCCAAGGTCATACTCTACACGACCAGATCTTTGAGTATGGCATCATGCTTGACTACATTATTATTCCAATCTCATATTACCGAGTGCATTCATTACATTCATTATGCTATTCGTTATGATCATTTGATTATTCTATAATTCATGAATACAACAAATAAATCCATATCAATCATTTTCTTGAAAACATCTTGAAAGAAATCATTTTGTGGCCAAATCCTTTTTAAATATTAGACATTGAAAACTGAAAGTAAAAATACAATTTCATGGTGCACAGTCAGCCTGTCGAATATCTTGGTCCAGCCTATCAAACTTGCACAGTTCGGCCTATCGAACATATAGACCAGCCTACCAAACTGCTATAGTAGTTTGGCCTGCCAAACTCTTGAATTCGGTCTGCCAAAGATCAAGTTTGGCTTGCCAAAGATCAAGTTTGGCTTGCCAAACTGGTAAAATCTAGAAAATTTTAATTTTTGAGCCTCTGCTTCCCCGAGCTCAAAACCTAATTTTAAACCTATTTTTAATCATTTCAAGCCCAAAAAAATTGGGAAACAACTCTAAACCTTTTAGAAATAAAACGCCTAAATTTAAACACAATTTCATCTTTTATTTGAAAATCAAAGAAAGATGTAAAAACTTGGTTAAAAGGATTTTAGCTCAAATCAAGTCTAGATTTGCTATAAAACGGTTTCTACAACTTAAATTGAACACTATTTGAGCTTAAGAAAGTATGAATTCAACATTCAAGGAAAGCTTGAAAAATTGAAATGTAAACTTTGAAATTTTAAAGAAAATGAGAAAACTAACCTTAATGGTGTTTTGAAAGATTCTTGGGTGGATTGAACTTCATTTCTTGCCTCAAATTAATGGGAAAAAGCAGAGGAAAAAAGGGAAAGAAGATAGTGTGCACAAAGAGAAAGACGAGAGAAAGATAAAGTGCAAGAGAGAGTGTGAAATGTAAGAAATAAAAACGGCTCGAGGGCTTTTTGTTAAATAAGGTAAATTATGGTGAAAAATGCCATTTGGTATTTTAAAACCAAAAATGAAAATTTCAAATATAACAAGTGTAATAAAATTCTTAAATGACTGAAATTAATATCAAAATCACATAGGCACACTTAATAATTAAACTTAACATAACTAATTCCACTTTAAAATTCACGGATGTTACATTCCACACTCCTTAAAAGAAATTTCATCCTCGAAATTTTAAATATCAAAAGTCTAAAATCATAAATAACACTGTGTACTCAAAGGTAACTATAACGACATCTGTTTTGATTGAAAACTTGAAAAATCACAACAAAATAGTGAAAATATCATGGGTTTATCCCAAAAAATCTGAAGCCTATGCTCTGATACCATTTTGTAACGACCTAATAAGGTTAGACGTTGGGTTAAGAAATGTTAATTAGACAGAGTAAATCGACGTAAACTAAGTGAAGTAAATTAAACTGCTCAGTCGAAATCTCATCGGCGGTCACCGTCACGTGGACGCTTACCACAAAGGTGGGTAGGTAATTAAAAGGGCAATTAATAACATTAATATAAGACTATTGAAAATCATCTAGAAATAGTCTCATTATTTAATCTTAGGCAAAGCCATTATCATCACCACCGTAGTAGCCCAACTAAGTTTCAAAACTTGCCCCCAACGTTACACTCTACACGACCAGATCTCCGAAAAAGGCATCATGTATTATATCATTATTCAAATCTCATATTACTGAGTTTTTTCATTACATTTATTATGTTGTTTGTTATGATCATTTCATTATTCTATAATTCATGAATACAATGGATAAATCCATATCAATCATTTTCTTGAAAACATCTTCAAAGAAATCATTTTGTGGCCAAATACTTTTTAAAACATTTCTACATCATTAGATATTGAAAATCGGAAGTAAAAATACAATTTTATGGTGCACAATTGGCCTGTCGAACATCCTAGTCTGGCCTGTCAAACTTACACAGTTCGGCCTATCGAACATCCGAACTAGCCTGTCAAACTACTACAGTTTAGCCTACCAAACTCTTGAATCTGGCTTGCCAAAGATCAAGTTTAGCCTGCCAAACTAGTAAAATCTAAAAAATTCTAGGTTTCAAGCCTCAGCTTCCCCGAGCTCAAAACATAATTTTAAACCTATTTTTAATCATTTCAAGCCCAAAAAACATGCACAAAACATATGGAAACAACTCTAAACCTTTTAGAAACAAAATCCCCAAATTTAAACACAATTTCTGTTGGGATTTGTTAGATTTTGTGATTTAAATACACAGCAAAAAATTAAAAATTAATTTCTACAAAACCCTTGTAGGATCCATGCAATTCGATTAGATTGATAAAAAAGTCATGGAATCTTACCAAGATGACAAAACGAGAAAGATTTTGGAAGGCAGAGGTCGGGTTCACTCCGATGACACCCTAACTCGAGCTTTTAGTATTCGAGATTGGATTCAGACGTTGTTACTTAGAGCAACGCCCTCTGCAGGTATCCACATGAACAAACTCTCTCTTAAAAACGAATTGGTGTGCTAGCACCCTCTCTTTTGCATTAAATGACTCTCTCTAATTTTAGGGTTTTAATGTCTTTTGCCTTTTACAATGAGAGAACGCCTTTTCTCTTCTTAATTCAACTAGAAACCCTAAAACAGACATATATATATCTATTGACTTTGAGATAGAGTCAGATTTTAACTAGGGTAAACTGTAATTCGAATATGATTCAGAGAATCTAGATAATGTCTGTAATTAGAATATGATTCAGAAAATCTAGATAATATCAGTAATTCGAATATGATTCAGACAATGTCAGATTCAATGAACCTAGAGATATCTAGTACATCAAATCTAGACATTATTAGGTTCATCGAACCTAGACACAGTTAACCCAAAATTTGTTCTTGGTCTGTTCTAAGTGTGCGACTCTATAGGTTCACATAACGTTGGTAGTGGGCTTGAAATTATGTTTCTGGCCCAAAAATCATAAGTGGCCTCTAGCAAAACATTATGATTACTTAAGTTATGCGAATGTCAATAATCCGACATAACTTAATCCACAATAACTATTAAAGTCCTTTTGTCTCTAGACACCTTGATTGAACATAAGGCATGGTTTATGTCATCCTTATACTATTCAATCATATTATTTCTCGATCTTAAGTAGACTGGTATTTGTAACCCTTATCAATTCATTCCAGTATGGCCATACATTTTTCTTCAGTCTAACTTATCAAGGAGCCTATAGATATCTTTCTCATAATAAATGAGGGACAAATTCCTTCTTAATCACTCATATTCCTCACATGATTCACTCTATATCCAACAACAATCCATTCCATCATCCTGTTAAAGATAATATTAGATTGTGTCAAAATATAGAACTTGTCATGTAGGAAACCATGGTGATTTCAGGTCAAAGGACTAGGATAATACTATTGTGATGATAATTACTTATGACAATTATTTATGCAGTATTCTCATAGCGGGTCAATCCAATATATCATTTCTTAAATATGTATCTATGAGTTGACTTAGTATCTCATACACATGATTAGTAAAACATAATCATTAGTCAAACTTCATACTAGTCTTCATTCATTATTATCCCAATAATAATGACCGACTAAGGATAATTTAGAATATAATTCAATTTTCACCTAAGAATTTTACTATCAAGTCACATATTTGATGACTTTAGGTAGAATTAACTATTCATAGAATTAGAATAAAAAACAATAATGAAAATGCCTCTTTATTAATAAAATGCAAATGTAATGAAATTTATATGTGGTCATTACATAATTGGCCTAGGGCACATCACTAACAATTTCACCCTTTATTTGAAAATCAAAGAAAGATGTAAAAACTTGATTAAAAGGATTTAGCTCAAATCAAGTCTAGATTCATTATAAAACGGTTTCTATAACTTAAATTGAATACTATTTGAGCTTAAGAAAGTTTGAATTTAACATTCAAGGAAAGTTTGAAATATTGAAATGCAAACTTTGAAATTTTAAAGAAAATGAGAAAACTAACCTCAATGGCATTTTGAAAGATTCTTGGGTGGATTAAACTTCATTTCTTGCCTTAAATCAATGGGAAAAATCAAAGGAAAAAGGGAGAGAAGAGAGTGTGCATAGAGAGAAAGACACAAGACAGATAGATTGAAAGAGAGAGCTTGAAATGTAAGAAATAAAAAGCACTCGAGGGCTTTTTGGTAAATATGGGAAATTATGGTGTAAAAATGTCATTTGGTATTTTAAAACCAAAAATCATATTCTCAAATATAACAATTGCAATAAAATACTTAAATGACTGAAATTAGCATCAAAATCACATTGACACACTTAATAATTGAACTTAATATAACTAATTGCACTTTAAAATTCACAGATGTTACATAAGTACTTTGTTATTGAAAAACTCGCTCACGAGCTCATCATATACACTCGTAAACTGTGACCATATTTTTGGGGCCACATAACCACAATACTCTATTTGTACCTTATGCGAGCCATTTTGAAACCAAACTAAATGTTTCAAGGAGATTGACAACATGGGCTATCGAACTCATTGAGTTTGAAATCGAGTATAAGCCTTGAACTGCATTGAAGGCATAATAAGTTCTAACTGATTTTGTCCTAAAACTGACGTATGAGCCTGACAACAACGAGCTAAAGATATGAACCATATAGCTAGACGGTCCTAGTAATGAAAAAGGTTTAGGAGCCAAAGTCTTTCTATGATCACCAACGGGCGAGGAAATCGAACAAAGCTTCAAATTGGGTTTCAAAGCGACCAATAACAAAGCAAAATATGAAGCCATGATTGCTGGCTTAAAGCTAAGCGTGATAACTCAACCTTGGTCATCAACCAGATCATCGAAGAATATGAGGTGCGGGATGACAAGATGATCTTTTACCTAGAGATTGTTAACAAATTGAAGCATCAATTCGACTAGTTTGAAGTAAGGCACATACTGTGAGTCGAACTTAAGGGTAGATGCATTCGTCAATCTTGGAACATCTATCTAAGGGAAAGAAAAGAAAGCCATTCCACTAGAATACATTGAGCGATCCAGCATCGAAACGACTAAGGAGATGAACTATGTTGACCCTAATTGAGATATATATAAGCGATAGATGGCTTCTAGAAGACAAAGCAAGTTGTAAAGAAAATCAAGGTCTAAACAGTGAAATTTTACATGATTGAAGGAAAGCTTTATAAACAGTCGATTGTAGGTCCTTACCTTCAATGCCTAGGAAAAGACAAAGCTAAATGAGTGATTTGAGAAGTTCATGAAGGTTTATGCAGCAATCATTTAGGAGAGCGATCTCTATGCAACAAGATCAAAAGGAAGGTTACTACTGACCAACCATGCAGAGCGACTCTAAAGATTTTTGCAAAAAAGGTGATAGTTGCTAGAGACATGCGCTAGCAATCCATCAGCCCGTCGAAGAATTGTCATCAATCAGTTCACCGTACCTACTCATAAAATATTCAATAAACGTAGTTGGACCGTTTCCCCAACCCCTGAGCAGGTAAAATACCTTCTCATACTTATAGATTATTTCTCTAAATGGGTTGAGGCTAAAGCTTTTGCAAATATTAAAGAACGTGATGTTGATAGATTCATTTGGAGAAACATCATATGTCGGTTTAGAGTGCCTAGAGAGATTGTTTCCGATAATGGCCCTAAGTTCATCTCCTTATCCTTTAAGAAATTTTGCCAAGATTGGGATATCTTCTTGACCTTTTTGACGCCCAAATATCTATAAAGGAACGGATAGGTCGAAGTAAATAATAAACCATCGTCAAAAACTTAAAAAAAAGCTCGAAGTACGGAAGGATCACTGGGTCAAAGAACTCCCAATGGTTGTTACTTGAGAACTCTAGATTGACTACTCCTTTCTCAATGAAATGATGAATGAAGAGATGATAAGAGATACACCAGATTTGACGACGAAAAAAGGGAAAACTCTCTCTATTGCCTTGGTCGATATCAATAAGCAGCTACAAGATACTACAATGCCAAGATAAAATTTAAAAGATTTTAGGTAGAATAGCTCATGTTGCGTAAAGTTTTTTGGAATACAAGGCAAATGCTGGGAAGTTAGCTGCTAACTAGGAAGGCCCATATCGAATCCGAGGCATCGTATGTGAAAGATTTAACAAATTAGACAATCTCAAAGATTCCATTATCAACAAAATTTGGAACGCCCATCATCTAAGAAAGTACAATACTTAGTCTTCCTATAAGAGTTTGAACTGAACAATTTTTGTTAATTTTTTCTTGTTTCTTTTAATCCCGTTTGACTTATTTCGTAGTAGGTTGTCTATCGACATAATTCCAAAGCATCGATAGAAACGACGACTTTAGCAATGGTTATAAAGAACTTAGGCATATAAAATTAAACTACATCCAACTTGATCCTTACACATGGGTATATAGGCAACTCGTATACTATAAACGAGTGTAGATGTGTTACCATTACAAAAATGATTTTGTTTTATACACTACGATATCTAGTCTTACCACTATTGACACTAGATTCGATCAACCCGTCTAGTGTTCGATTCAAAATGCCATCCTTATGGCCTGCCATCCTTATGGATCTAAAATTTTATCAACACGGGATTTGATCAACTAAACCAATGTTCAATTCGCCATGCTATCCTTGTGGCCTGACATCTTCATGGCTCTCAAATTTTATCAACGCTAGATTCGATCAACTCATCTTGTGTTCAATTCAATCTGCCATCTTCATGACTTTGCTATCTTCATGGCTTAACCATTTTTTATGGATCAATTTCATCCAACTTAATTTTTACTTTTATTACGAGAAAAGTATTAAACAAACATACTTGATCTTGATTCATTTCATTTTAGTGACCGTTCAATGTTTGGAATTGCCAAATCCTATTATACCTTGACTTATCAGAGTGACAGCAACAAATTTAAAGTTTAATTATTAATGAATGAAACTTTGAAGGGGGATCAATACTAGAATATATATCTTAAGAAGCAAAAATGAGATTCAATTCAGGAATTAGACAAAAAATGTTCCTTACAAGGTACATTCATTACAAGGCACCAAAAAAAGCCACATTTAGTTTGCAATGCCCTCAATGGTCTCTTTGTTGGCTGTTAGGGCCTTTCGAGAGTTATTATATTCATACCAGTCTCCTCGATATTGGAATCGGCATCATGGGCTAGAAGGTCTTTTAGTTGTTCAATTTCTGCATCAATATTCTAGTCATTCCCTAAATGCTCTCTAAATTCTTTGAACATTTTGAGCCTCGCCCTTATGGTGGACTCATTGTGGACGTCCAGGAGCTATTTCTTGATCTCCTCTACTTCACTGTCCATCTCCTCCAACTTCTTCTTCTCTTGATCAACCTTTTCATCCTTTAATCGACGGTTGCGGCTTAAATTGAGAACCTTCTTGTTCGATAAAGCCAACACAGCAACAGCTTCGTTCCTTTTCTTCAGCGCTTTATCTCTCTCTGCTTCAACTTTCTTAAGCTTCTTGTCCAGCTCTCAAGTAAGTGTGGTGGGTTTGTCATGTTTAAACTTGGCCTTGTTTGCAAAAATATTATACATTTGAAAGGCCTAAAAAATGCAAGGTTAAATATTAGATTGTGAAAGTAGCTTGAGTCAAAGCAGGACTTATGCTCAAATTTTACCTATCTAATAAGTATTACAAACTTGTTGTGAAACCAAAAGAGGGACTTTCCTCTAAATTTTGTTTTGTTCAACAAAAAGTTGAAGCTCTTTGTAGCCCTCAAAACTGATTCTCTGTCTTGCAAAATACTTGCATCCTTAAAAATGTCAAGGATCTTTTTGACCATTTCTTTACAAATAGTTTCGTCAACTTCAGAGGGCTCAACTCATTTTCTTTTCTTTGACATTGGGGTTTGTATGTCAAAAAGAAGAGGTCGAGGTAGTTTATAATTGTTTGTTGGCATTGGAGGAGTCTTTTATGTGTTTGAGGTGTCAGATTTTCTTGCCTCACCCTTCTTCTTCCTCATTTGACTCTTTCACCGTGGCTTTTGCAATAGCTTTTCTTTTCATAGCCTCTTTCAGCCAATGGGAGTATGACCTTCATTAACGACATGTCATCCTCTGTGAGCACAATGTCTTCATCAGAAAGAGGGCGATTGAATTTTGACGAATTGTACAACAGCTGAAGTGCATTGTGGCAAACAAAAATCCAATCGACTTGATCAAAAAAACAAATAGGGATACCAGTTGGAATTTCTCTAAATGCTTTACAGATAAAGGATTTCCTAAGTCAATCAAGTTATGAAATCTTTGCCAAAATAAATCCTTCCAAAGAGATGAGGGGGTCAAGCTAATGATGAGTACATGCCTAATACTTGAAGTACAGATGCAATTTAAGTTCTAATCGGGCCAATTATAAGGGCTAGAGCTAAAAGGTTCAAAGACAATCTTAATGGTCTGATTCAAAGCATTTAAACTAACACAAACTTGTGTAGGCCTAAGGAAGATGAAAAATGCCTACTTCAAGTGTGGTTTGCAAAAATTCAAGCTTTGGAATAATTTAGGAAAGTTTCCTCAAAGAGAACTTCAAAGATGGCCCCTCCAACTTTTAGCTAGTTTCCAATTAAGTAGTTTCCTTATTTCAAATTTAGAAGTTTCCTAAATTGTAAGGCTTGTTGCCATTTTAAGTACTTTCCTTTTTTGTGCTTTGGTTAGTTTCCCATTTGGTTAGTTTCCCATTTGGTTACTTTCCTATTTGGTTAGTTTCCCATTTGATTAGTTTTTGATTTGGTTACTTTCCCATTTGATTAGTTTCCCATTTAATGAATTACTTGATTAAGAAGTTAGTTTCCTTTTTGTTCTTTAGTCGTCAATTTAGCTTTCCTATTGTGGAAAATGCGTGTGAGCAAATTAGGATTAGTTTCCTTTTCTTTTCAATTTCCTGATTGCTATTTTATTAGTTTCCTTTAGGTATAGGCATTTTTCAAAGGCTGATTATTTAGAACAGCTAGTTTTCTTAAATTTGTGGACATCTTGTATTATAAATAGCCATTGGCTCAATGAAATGAAACACAATTTAGATTTTATACAAACTTTGTGAGACCAAAAATTCTCTTTGTTTTCTTTGAGAACTTTTCAAACTTATCAAAATTTCGGTGGTGTTCACCTTAGACTTATCAATCAATCCTTCCATAATTGATTATGGCGTCTTCTTTATACCAAGGTTCTTACTTCAGTATAAGCAACATGTTGTGGCTTCATACAAACTTGTTTCTAAATGATCTTGGAGACTTATTTGATTAATGAATCTCATCACTTTATTAGCGGAGTTTGTATTAGCTTCTCTCAAAATCGCTCTTTGATTGGAGTAGGGTGGTTCAATTCATAGTCTGCAAAGCAAAGAAGAAACATAAGGATTAGTCGAAATGGCTGCATTAAGTAAAATAAGACTCAAAACTCACCAATATGACCAAAGAGAAAAGAAAATGGAAATTAAGTAGTCAGCTCGATAGAATGACAGTTGAAAGACATAAAGAAATATTTCTCCTCCTATTGCCTATCTGCATTAACAAAATCAACAATGATTAGCTTTGATTGCTGATAAATAAGGTAGAACTGAGCCTTCTTCTTGTTCCTGATAATAGCATCGAAGGAAGTCCCCTATTGCAAAGTTGATACCAGCTTCCTCAATGAGTGCTATTAGAACAAGGAGTAATCGTATCCTGTTTGGCATAAGTTGTGTCACTAAGATCTGGAAGTGAGATGTGACTTCAAGGATAAACTCAAGGATTGGCAGCCAAATTCCTAACTTTAGCCATTTGGTATAGACACACAACCAGCTATTATTCTAAGCATCCACTCGCTCACTAGGGTAGGGAAGTTGAATTTCAATAGAGGTTGGAATCTTGTATTTGACTCAAATTTTTGTAGGTCCTCACTTTTAAGGATCGACTCGGGGTTTTTTTTTTAAAAATAGACTTTCTTGGTCGGTGATTTGTATACTCTTCCATCGAGTGATTCGATCTATTCGACTCAATTAGAGGGACATACGGGTTTATTTCTTTTCTTTGCTTTGATGGTACCCTCTTATGCGTCTCTACTAGTTCCAGCCCTACCAACTCGAGAAGCCCATTTTAGCCTTAATTGTTCTAGGATCCATTCATCAGCATCCCTATCATCTTTGCTATCCTAGAGATCACTGCTTTCGCACAAACTTGAACAAATATTGATGGCCTTCTTTGACATTTTATATGACAAATGGAATCCTAAAAGGAAATCTAGGGCTAGAGAGATCAAAGAGCAAATTGCTTCGAGACTCAAAGAGTTTTGAAGGAGTTCTTAAAAGTTTTAAACCCCTAAGAACCAAACAAGTCTAGGAACTACAGATTTTCTTAGAAAATGAGGCCAAATTGTGTCAAAATGCACAAAATTACAAGAAAGTCAAATCTACAGAAAGAAAATCACAAAAAAAATCAATGAAAAGTAGAGAATGTTACCTGGGAATAAGGAGAAAAGCTTAGAAAACTCGAGGGAAACCTCTAGAACTTTGAAAGAAAGATGAGATGAAATAGAGAGAGAGAGAGATAAATAATACTCTCTTACATTGTCTGAAGATGATGCTCAATAGCTTAGATTAACTTTTACAAAAATGATCTAACGGTTAAAATTAGGCACCTTCTTGACTTCCCATTCAAACTGAGGTGTTGTCTCTTCAAATCAGGTGTTGACATCAGCAGTATAGAGATATTTTGAAATCCTCCAATCATACTATGCCATGTGTAATGGGTGGTTGACACTCATGTTTTCCAAAGGTAGGGCAACGGTTATTGTATAAATGCAAAGTTTCATCCAAAGGGAGTACGAAATTCTCGAACCAAAAGTTTTGATATACTCGGAGCTACTAATTCACTCATGTAATCAATTACATCGACTGAGGAATAGGGGCTAACTGTTAGGGTATGATTTGGTCAAGCCCAAATCGTTCAGTAGAGGTCCAGAATAAGGAATCCAAATTGCGGTCAGATCAAGTCGAGCCTAATGGGAGTGTTTGATTTGACACAGATTGATATGGGAAACATCACTTGTACATTACATAGTCTACTTGAGGTGTTGATTGATTTGATTGTTTCAATTCAATTATAGTATCTATTCCTTATGTTGTGTGAATCTAAACATTTTTCACCATTGTAGATGTACTAAGTGTCGATTCAATGAAATCAATGTGCAAAACTCAATAATTACAAGAAAGGTCATGCTAAGCCATGAAATGGGATGTGGGGAGAGTTCTGATGTTTATGCCTTATTATAAATCGACACATGTCCTACTATTGTATGTACTATTGCACCTACTCCTCCTATCAAATTCAAGTCACGATCTCATGCAACACTCTATATAAAGGGAATCAGCAACTTCATAAGAGATATGGACGAACTTACAGAACTCTGCTAAAATACTCTCTTTCTTATATCATCTCTTTCAAATACTTTGTAACTTGTATTCATTCATTCATTCATAGTGAAGAACAATAAACATAGCTCTCATTAGAGAGTAAACCATTATAAATCTTTGCGTGTGGTATCATTTATTTTGTAGTATTGTTCGATTTTTTATAGTTTTGATCTAATTTTCATTCTCTCTTTAGTTTGATTCTGTTCTTGAAAGCTAAGCAAATCCTAATAACGGTGATTTAAAAGCCCAGATTTATAAATAGCAAATATTAAATTGAATACTATCCTATTTATATTTAATTATAGATCCAACATCTATAATATGTCATGCCATGGCGTTTCATGTTATGGTTCTTGGAAAAAAACGATTCAATGACGTAGTAGAATGTTAAAATTTTTATTTAATCACCTAGAAACTTACTTAGGTTGTTATAAACAATAAATAGATTTCTAATCTAAATGGACCTGTTGGTGAACCATAAGCAACACTTCTAATTAATCAAAAGAAAATCTTTACCTTTAAAGGTTCAATACTATGACTCTTCCTTCTAGTTATTATGTGTGTAGGCATAACTCAATTGGATCTCATCACATCAATTCTCCTTTCAACTAAACTATGTACTTGAGGAACTAAGAACACTAAAGGGGAGTGATCAAAGCTCAACTCTTTAAGAGTGCACAACAGCAGTCTAAGAATAAATGAGGACTAGAGACCCCTACTTATAGTATTGACAGGAGGATGTAGAAGTCTATCAAGATAAAAAGAAGATTTTCTCTCTCCTCAATCTGCTTTACATGCCAACCTTAGTGGGTCCTTATCCACCATGCATGCCACCCATAAGTAGAGAGGAATTCGAATTCTAGCAGACCATAGTGTAGGATTTTGTGACTATCTATATCATCAAAGATAATTTCTATTCAGATAATCCTATTTAAATTAGAATTCAATTATTCTAAATAATTATCTGATTTAAATGATTATTAATAATTATCCTTTATCCAAATTCAAAACAATTAGGATTTAAATTAATTATACAAATAATTAATTATCACAAAATCCCAATAATTAAATTTGAATAAATATTATGATGAAATCTATTAATTAAATAATTAATTCTAATTTTCCCTTTAGTAGGCACCAACAGCCTAATAGGACTGGGCTAGGTGCCACATAGAGTCCAACTGGACTGTTCGGTTTGCATACTAATAGGACTAGTAACCTATTTGGAGTAAACTCTTGTATTACTCATGGTATATTATATTTTACACAACTAGTCAAGAAATTCATGAGCTACCGTTGGGACCCGATGGACATATATTTACCAAGCTCCAATAATAATGGATAAATTAATCTTCGTTTAATTATCTATTTAATTATTAACTTTGGCATCACTCCACTAAAGAACCAAAGTTGCACTCTTAATAATATATCATACTACGAGACTTTATTCATTAGTCTTGTCCATGACCTCTCATGCATATGTATATCCCATAGGTTATCTATAATAAGATGAATGACTTAGTTTTGTTTTATCTTCTAATTATTTTATCTCAAAGCTCCATTATTTCACTCGTTTAGAAAATTCTACTTATAACAAATACAAATGGAAAATCACCTGGTTACCACAAGTATCCAGATGACCAAAGCCTTATTCTTTTTCCAAATTCCAAAATAATGCCTTTGGGAGGATAACATTAACTCTTAGTTAGAGAACTATGGATTCCATATCTGTGGATTATGTTATCATCGAGCATAGGTTGCATCTCCAACATACTGACAATAGAGCCTTTGGTCATCGGATTTCCTACCTTTAGCATATCAAAAGATATAAGCTACAAGCATGAAGTCATGAATCTACTTCAAGATCAAAATCACACATAGATAATTGTCACACATAGATAATTGTCACAGTGAATTGATTTATGATAAACATAATTATTAGTAAATCAATTACACTTTAGGTCTAGTTTAGTGTGTAACTACCATTAGGTCTACCACACCAATGTGTCTGCCATAGAGTGAATCTGCTTTAGCAGCCTAAATAGACTATTTCCTCAATTGGAATTAGATCCTTATTATAGTCTTGTCATATAAAAAGTACCCAACTAAATACATAGACTGTAGACTATATAATTTATATTGTTATATTGGTCTCGTATCTATACTGTATATAAACATCATATGTGCCGGATCCCAAGATTTGGTTATAATGGTCATAGAACATATGTTTACTTAACTGCTTAAGCATAATAATGGATGCAATACAAGGACCATTATTAACATAAGAAATATTGACATTATTATTTATTTATTCATTTAATCTAAAATATCATTAGTTATAAATAAAATATTTGTTCCTTAGGCTACTGATCCTAACAATGCTATGCCATGTTATGGTATGCTAAGTTAAGTTATGCTATATTTGTGCCATGCTATGTCATGATTATGTCATACGCAATATATAATGTATGCAATATTAAATTATATTATTACTCACTTTAAGTTAAGCGTAGTCATGATATACAATTGTGATACTATATAATAACATGTCATATTGTATACACATAATGCAATAAGTAAAACAAATATGACAAAACAAGTTAAGGATGTCGTATCAACCTCTCGACTTAGAGAGAATTCAGTTTAGTTTAGTTTATGATCTTGGTGTCGTTGGAAACCTTGTGAACCCTAATGTTTCGAGGATCGCATGCAACTGATATGAATAGTTGGGCCGAATCAGTGTGAAAAGATAAGTACATAAGATATATACATAATGAAGCATAATCATTTCATGCATAATTTGATGGATGTTTTAAGTTTTGTTTTGTGAGCATAAGTTGCCACTTACTAAGCACAAGCTCATTCAGTTATGTTCATGTTGTAAGTAAGAAACCTATGAAAAACACTTGATGGACAGTGACGAGTAACGGACTAATGGTGAAGTTGAGAATAAATACCACTTACAAAACGAATCTTCCATAGTAGGTTTAAAATGAATTATGTATATAAGTTTCAAATAGTTTTAAGAAAGTATGTTTTGAAAACTAAGGTTGTAGTCTTATAACCTTAGTCTATATAATTTTAAGATTAATTTGTTGCAACAGATACTACAACAAACATATGTAAGTTTCAAATAAGAAAAGTCATAACGATATTTAATTTCGATATTTTTAAAAAGGTTTTGTTTTAAATTAAAAAATGTTTTGAAAGAAACAGTTTTAAGTAATTATTTCTATGTTCAAAAAATTATTTCGTAAATCTAAGTATTTTATGATAAGATATGTTTAATTATAAGTGTAAAACCCTGGTTTTATTTGATAGAAAAATTCAAAATTTAGGCCATTTTGAGATTTACAAAGATTTGTGGGGAAAATGATAGATCTTCTAACACTTAACAAAAGAACAAATAACCTAAAAATATCCCCCAAAAAATTAGATTCTCCCCCACACACTCTCTCTTCCTTTCCCTTTGACTTTCATGCCTAAAGTATGCCACCCACTGCCTCTCCCCACACATTGACCTCAAGCTGATGTCACCCTGCACGTGTCGGCCAAGCATGTTCGCTGCCACTCAAACTTTCACATGCTGGAGCCGTTCCTGCCCACTCATCACTGGTCATCGCAGAGGACCTTGGGAAGTTTAGCTCTTTCAAGCTTTCCATACTTATTTCTGGCACCATCTGGCTCTATCACTTTTGACTGACCATACCCTCATGCTACCTAGGTCGAGTGGAGTAAGAACCACCCTCTGGTCAGTTTGATCATCACCAGATTTCTTTGGGCCCATGACATCTCCCTTTTTGATAGTTTTTGCCAAATTTCCAGTGAATCGATGCATTGGAGGAGCAACCATCAGAAACATGCTCCTCTCGACAAGAGCTTTATTTCAGTACCCACCTCAACCACCACCTTCTTTAGTGACATTGGTCAATGCTGATCAACCCCTAGGCAATGCTAGTCAAACCATTGATTGTCCACCCACTTTTGAAGAAAATGCATACTAGCTATTTTCGACGACGTGTTTGCGACATCAAAATTATGAGATGGAATATCGAAAGGCGAGAATGACAAACAAAATTTCTAATTTTGGGCTCAACAATTCCAACTTTTCCAGCCAGAGTGTTTTTGTGCCTCATCGAACTTTTTGGAAAGAATTTTGACTACCAAAACTTTAAGAAAAATTTTAAACAAATATTTTTTGTGAAATTTATGATTTATTTTGGTTATGTGATTATATGAATTGAATTAAATAATTGTAATTCTGAATTTAATTGTTTCTACGCAATTGTTATGTTTTATGAATACGTATATATATTCAAGGTAGCACGTCTTGTAGTTATGGCATGTTAAAACTATTCTATGAACTATTTTCTAACATGTTTATATTTTTGGTTTTAGAGAAATACAGCCATTATGATGTTGAAATTTTGTTAAAGTCAACTAAAATAATAAACTAACATTTTTAAAGTATGAATGATTTGAGCCCTTTCCCTATTGTTGTGACTTTATGAGGCACCGTTGGATTAAGCTATGGCCATCTGTAAAATTCCTTGAAGATTTTTAAATTTAAATTACTCATGGGTGCCTATTTGGGGCATAACGGATATGAGGTGCTCATTCAAAGTACAATGAACATCTTTATATTTCTTCCTTTTGCTCCTTTCCTTCATTACTAACTAGAACTTGACTTGTTAGATTTAATGGTGAGTCTCTAACTTTATATAGGTTTAGATTGATGTTCTTTAAATGTTTATTTATTTATTTATTCATTTATTTTAATTATCTTATTTATTTATACATTATGTTAGAATGTTAATTTGTTTAGTTTTATTGGAATCTTATTTGGAATCATAAAGTCTATATATATTTTTCTTTTAGAAATACATGAATTTCAGTTAATTATTTCATCTATGGGTTTAAAAACCAAGTAGTTGGTAGGAAATACTGGGCTCTAGCTCACCCCTCTTTTTCCCCAAGTGGTGTTTAGTGCGAGCTAGACCGACAAAGTAGCTAGAGCTTTGAAAAGTTTGTGACTAAATTCCTAAGTAATGCTTCTGGATGGATCTTTGTAGTCATAGATATATGTATCTCTTGAAACTTTGATTATCTAAAACGGTATTGGCTTATGACTGAAGAACTTCATCTATATTTATTGTGTGCTAAGTCTTATGTATTAAGTCGATGATGCATGATGAACTCCCAAATAAACGTACTTCCTTACAATAACTATGCGTATCCTATCTAAGTTTGACGGTGGATGCATTACTGTGGGTTTAGGAATAAGAATAGAAAAGTGAATAAAAATTTATTTGAAATATTGGTGTTTTTACTAAAACCTCGTCTTCATTAAACTTTTAAAATTTTATCATTAGCCCTACTTTGGGGTCGTGACAATAAGATTATGTAATTAAATAAAAACCACGTAAGTAGAGTCGTTACATATATAAATTTGTAGCCATGACCAATGCCATCGATTTCTTTGTATTGTGATGGTGAACATACTCTGTCTAGAGTTTATAATAAAGTATGTAATGGAAAGTCTAGACATATTGGCTTGTGACATGAGCATGTGAAACAACTTATAATAGATGGTGTTATTAATATTGTTTATGTTAGAACTGATAAGAACCTAGTAGATCCTTTGACAAAAGTGATAGAACCAAATTCTACACAGGATCATTCATGTCAAATTATTGAGAAGAATCATACCAAACTGCAGAAGCGTACCTGGATTCATGATCACTGAATAAACTTGGGTTATCGTCTTCCAATCCAATACGTACTCCTTATTATTTTCTAAGAAGATGGGATTTTAAAGAAAACAGGAAGAATGAAACGTATGTATGAATTGGGGACCATAACCAGAATAAATAACTTTTGTTATTTTAGTGTATTTCTAATTTCGCCCATCATAAAATCTAGAAATTACAAATTGGTATCTACACATATAATATTTATAAACATAACCCATACATTATTTTAATACCCAATAAAGCCTTTTAACTTTATCTTAATTATATCACTTTGATTTAGGCTTTACTTTAAGATAGCATTAAATAACACATTTAATTACATATGTGTGCCCACGTGAAAAATTATTTTCTAACAATCTCCCACTTGGGTCACATATGTATCTTTACAAAAAATGTGTTAACCTTAGTGAGCTCAACCTTTGCTATCACATATAAGGGTATTCTTGAACAATCTCGTCCATTGATCATACCAACATAGAACCAAAGCGGCCTTCGTCACAAATGTAGCGTGACTAGACCCATCAATGATTACGTATATCGATATAACCAAATGACATAGATCAAGTATGGATGTGTAGCATGGAAATTACATGCAATGTGATATAAACATG
>CAMOHE010050165.1:0-13286 GCA_946598075.1 Artocarpus hirsutus
GCATAAGCATAAATTTCTCTGTACAATCGCTCAAGCATAAGCATAAATTACCATAATCCGTTATACTCTGTACAGTCGTTAACCCACATAAAAAAAATTTGTGATAAAATCCAACACAAACTTTTCATTCACCACAGTTTTTTTTGTGCGTGAGACGAGATAAAAATTCTGAATTTCCACTGCTGTTGAGTGTAGCAATAAAAAGAATAAAAGATTTGGGATTGAATAAATATATTCTTCTCTTCTATCTTAAATACCTGGTGCTTTTATCAAAGGAGACCACCTGCGATCAATGGGACTGAGTTCCTTCACCAAATTTTCCCTGGGAACTGAAGAAGACGGAGAAGAAGATAGAGAAGAAGAAGAGCTGTTGCCAAGGCCTAACCTGCTCAACTCAAGAAGAAAAGAAGAAGTTCGGTGGACCTTGGGAAGGCTGGAGACAAGGGACTAATTTTGGGGAAATCAGCTTTTGTTTGTTGCCTTTCTTTGCTTTCGGATCGTTGGGGAAAAAGTTGAGGGGAAAGAAACGAACGGAACCCGTTGGTTCCCTGCTGCCGATGAGGGGAAACGAAGGAAGGAACGGCATAGGTTTTTCAGAAACTAGGGTTCCCCATGAAATGAAGATTGGGGCTTTTTTGGGTTTTTTTCTTCCTTTCGGTTTCACAGGAAGAAGAACAGGAAGAATTCTTCCGGGTTGGTTTCGGTTTTGGGTTTTGGGAGAATTCTCGAAAGAATGGAAGAATTGGGTTTTGTTTTTTGGTTCCTTTTTTTCTTTTTTTTTTCCTCAACTCTGGTCCTTGTTTTCTTGTTGGGCCCCCCGCTGAGCTGCTCTTACATGGCAAGTTTTCTTTTTTGAGGTGTCTCCATGACATGGCATTTGAGCCATTTACCCATTTATAAGAATTTTGGTCTATTTCTCAAAAACCGCTTCTTCTTTAAGCCATTTCCCTAAACCCCCCTCCAAAACACGATTAAGCATTACTGTAAGGGCCCGATAATATTAAACACTCCCTACTAATAAAAAAGTTGTGTTGTGGTAAGAATAGTTGATTATAACTATTTTTATTGTAGCATATGAGAGCTTTATATTGTAGTAATTTTCTTTTATTATTACTGTAGCATGTAAAAACTTTATACTGTTTATAACTGAATTTGTGGTGCCATGCCAAACAAAGGGTAAGTCTTACGGTGTAAGACCTATAAATAATACTTATTTTTTATTAATGATAATGTTTAACACTGACAGTGCTCTTAAACATTTTTCAATAAGGCTTAATTTGGAACATGTGGTGTTTTGTTATTTGGTAAGGAAAAATATAAAAGGTATTTTAGGAACTCCATTCGAACTGAAGTTTACATTTCTTATGATTATTTTTTTTCAATATTTTCTCTAATATGTTATAATATTTTCTAATTTTTCCCAAACGTGCTATGAAAAAGAAATGTTGGTGTCTGTCAACAAGTGTTAGGAGCTTACAATTAGAAGAAAATGAGAGAGTCAGCTCAGCAATATTGGCAAGCAGCAATAGACACCGCAGGCAAGCATAAGATAAAAGCATCAATTTCAGACGGACAGCTCATTCCAACCCAACCCCACACTTTTATTTGTTCTGCTTCTTCTTCTTCTTCTTCTTTTATTTGTTTTCTTTTGTCTATTTGGACACTCTTAATAAATATGACTGCATGTCTATATACATAGACTATAGAGGCTAGAAAATCGAAGCATATTATGTGGCATAAAAGAGAAAGAAAGAAAAAATTATCTAGTAATAGTTTCACCATATTATTAGAACGGCAAAATTAAAAAAAAAGGTTTAAAAAAATTTGAAATTAAGTAAATAATTTTTTTTCGTTAAAAAATGTTTTTTTTGAGCACCAAAGCTGCTTTAATTTTTTTCAAAAAAAAGATAAAAATGACTGTATCGAAGAGAGGAACCTAACTAGGATGGAAATAAAAAAAACTGAAACTGTTTTGATGTCCAAAAAGCTAGTTTTTTTATGTCAAAAAAAAAAAAAGAGGTCATTGATCAAATTAATTTTTTTGAAAAAGTTACTTTTAATTATGTTAAGGAATTATGATTACCACAGTAATAAAAATATAACACAAAAAATGTAGGGCGTTTTTAGAATGACATAATTTGGTAATTGGTTATTGCTCTTCCTATAGAAGTATAGTACCTGTAAAATGAGTGACAAAGGTGCACTATATCAAGTTGGAAAACCGGACACGATATGTCATGTAAGGTATATTCGGATGCCATTTAATAATAATAAGGATGCAAAAGGCCAAAATGACAGAAATATGTTCCATAAAATCCAACAACAATATTGTTAAAAATATGAGAAAATAATTACCCAGACGTTTTATTCTTACTTTAATTCAAACAAACACTTTGCACGGCATCAATGAATAATTGAAGAAACTAATGCATAAAGTAAATTTGAAATGGATAAGAAGTCTTACCACTATATATATTTCACCTGTCCTTTTCTTTTCACGCCTATAATTACTATATATTACTATATATATATATACGTAAGTATATCGTTTATTTTGCAGCTCATGCAAGTATTTTTCTCCTCTCATTTGTACGAAGATATAAATGTTTTCGTAGACTATGAACCTATCGTTGACAAAAGGAGCTCTTTAATTGGAAGGTAACTCTCATAAGCAAATATTAATTATGCAAATTGCGTTATTGTTCTAAAACAATAATCATGATAATGATGCACCATTAAGATATATATATATATATATATATATATATATATATATATGCACTTTTTCTACGCTTAACTATTGCTTGAAAAAAAATATAGAATAAATTTGTAGTCATTCTTGCTGTAGAATGATAAATTAAAAGGATTTCTACGTTCTTTTGCCAGAAAAATAAAGTGGGTTTAAATTTTGAACAAGTCATGATGTGCTCACGAGCAATAATTCAAGCGATTGATAAACATGCTCGGAGGCTATACAAAAATACATATACGCACTATTTTGGTCGTGACTTCACATTTATAAAAAGAAACAGATAGAGATAAAATAACACGTCCCTTCTAACAAGTACTAACTTATTCTATATGCTGACTCTAGGATACACTATTTAGTCCTTTTAGCTTCAACAATTTCTCGCAACTTGTGATGCATAAAGTTATCTTTTGATCTATTTCTTACCAAAAATTTCTTTAAGGAAAAAAATGATAAGGGGACAACCAGATATATATATATATATATATATATATGTGTGTGTGTGTGTGTGTGTAAATTCTTATATGAAAGTTTTATAAATGAATTTATTATACATATATTTACTCAGAAAAACCAGGCATGTATTATATATGTTGTTTTAACTTGAGACAAGGAAAAAAAAATAAAAAACCCTAAAGCTTCAGTGTTTTTAATGCTCTTTTATCTTGATGATTTATAGTTGTCTTGACTAATGGCTGAGAAAGTACAGCTCAATCCACTCATAAATTAAGCGCCAAAGAAAATTTGAAATTGCTTTTAATGGGTTGCCCATATCATGTTGACTCTTTCCTCTTTCTGTTGTCAATACAATTTAAAACGAAACCATACAAGAATTAAATAAATGGGTGTATATATATGTATATAATCCAGAATTGGGCATTAATCAGAAACCAGCCAGTCCAGGCAGGTTTCCACCTTTTTAATAAAGTATATTAGATTGAACAGATAATCGTCCAACACAATTAATTCAAATCACCACACAAACCCAACCCACATCTTCATCCCTAACATCTCCATCATTTTTTAAACCCAAAAAATAGCTTAACTTAATCCTTCACCATCATTATCAATGAATTAAACAAATCTATTTCTCTCCCTAGTGGGTTGTCTATATAAACCAAAAATTTGCTCCTTTTTTGGTAAAAAAAAAAACATAAAAAAGAGGATGGATATTTAGCTATGATTAAAGGGCAAAAATGTAAAACAAAAATAGCAGCTACATTGATTTTACTGTAGTGACTGCAAGGAGAGGACAGTGGTCACAGTGAGAAATTACTGTTTATCATCATACCCTCCATGCTTGGTTCTCCATTTTTTAAGGGACTATTGATAGAGACCTATCCAATCTTTTATACATATATATATATAGATATATTTTCTTTTTCAAGGAAATTATTATTATTTTTTGGTTCTTTATCTCCCTTAAATTCTATCCCAACAAACAAAATTGATTGAATTTACATCACATTCCAAAATGATGCTGTCACAGACCAGTCAGAAAAATTTCAGCCCCACTTGGACTCCTTCCCATTTATAGCCCATTAAATTATTGGTCTGCACTCTTGCGAATTTTGTGTAAACCATTTGGTCACACTTTTCTTTTCTCATAAAAAAAAAAAAAAACACACGCACACATACACAAAAACTCACCATTTCCCATCATTGATTTTCCCAGTGACGATCCTCATTTCTTTCTGTTCCCATTAACTTTCCTCTTTTAAACTTTTCACCTCAAATTAATTACTTTCTGGCGCCAATCAAAGTAAATAGTAAAAAAGAAACACTACTTAAGGACAAAAGCTGCCGTTGGCATGGCTCTTTTACCACACCATGAATGACCCGATAAAAGGCTGCTACTTGCTTTGCTTTACCTTTCAGTCTTCTTAGAGGCACAGTAAATGTGAAAAATTTAGCCAAAAATAAATTAAATTTTTTTTACTGTGTTACCCCCTTTACTTTTGTAGATTTGTACTAAATCCCATATCGAGAAAGTTTCAGCATTCAAACGGTTCCACGTGCACGAGGGGGTAACAGCTGAACATGCGGGTACAGGGAACGGTTATCGTAGAACCTCAACCAATGAACGTTGTCCGTTTGAAAAAAATCTCATTTGTCTTCCTCGCGTTGATGTAATTATTTCTTTCTTTCATCTGTTTATTTTTGTCGCGTATAGTTTTTCATTTTTTTGCATGTAGATTTTGCCACCAAACTGGAGTACTGATCAGAGGCCAGAGAAGGGCATTAAATGGTGTTATCCAATATAATGGAAAAAACCAAAAAGTGTATTGACTTATTTTCTTTTTACTCATGTTTGTTAGCAAAATTAATTCAACTTTTGGATGTACTAGTTATTTGTCTTCATTTGGCAATAAATTTGATTCCAAGTTACTTCTTTTGTACTGCGGTTTGGCCTTGATAAAACTAGGAACTATAGAGTGAATGAATATTGAAAAATTAATGCCCCATTTTGGTTTTAGAAGTATAATCCCCGGTTTTTTAAAAAATGAATAAAAGTGTTATTTTTTATTTATTTTTTGCTAGTCACGATTCACGTCTTTATAGATTGATTAACTTGAAGGATGTCTCTATATTGTATTATAAAATTCTATTTTCGAGACAATTTCTGAAAGTCTTCTTGTTGACAAGCCATTGGATCAATAAAATTACGGATATATATTTGAAATAGTTGGCATACAGGAACTGATATAACCAAAAAAAAAAAAAAAAAAGACTGAACACGAACATTTTAGTTTCTACTTTGAAAGAAAAGTAAAATTAAATGAAATATTTTTTGTCCAAAGTTTTCAAAACTGCCGACAAAGGAGAGAGAGGCTTAAAGGACAATAAAAAAAAAATATGAAAAGTAAAATTTCTGTGAATAATGTACTGCATGTTGATGCAGGAATGTGAATTGTGAAGTGGCACCTTTTAACTCCTTCTTCTTCTTCTTCTTCTTCTTATTCTTCTTCTGATTAGAAATGAACTAAAAATGTCCATTTGACAGTTAAAAATGCAGAGAGTCAACATATAGACCGAGTCTCACACACGTGGACTAGATAATAGGTCCATATCAATAATGACAAAAATATCGATATTGCTAGAAATATTAATATTTTAATTTTATAAAAATTAAAAAAAATATTCATATTAGTGAAAATTTTGACAAAAATTTTAAAAATTACATAAATTTTTATATTAAATATATTTGTAATGCATTCAGATACAGTGATATTAAAAAGAGGCATAAATAAACATTATTTGCATAATAAACTCTATACATATTATATTGTCAATTCCAAAAAGAAAATTATGTGAAATACAAATGTGGTTTTAGATTTCATCTTAAAGGAAGTTTTTAAGGCTCAAACATGATTAGACTTCAAACATAAAAAAAGAACATAAATAGTCATGATTTGCATAATAAACCCTATACATATTAGATTTGTCAATACCAAAACAAAATTATGTGAGGCTCAAACATGGTTGAGATTTCATTTTGATTTAAATAATATTGATGTTATGATATGTTATTTGAGTAGTGCTGAATATAATTATGAATATGCCATGTATACATTTATTGACTTATTTTCACTGTAAATTCTTCCAACTGTTTGCCCGAGATGGTGCTGGTATGCTCAAGTGAAGATAATTAAAAATTTCATAATCATCATAGTTTTTGAAGTCCTAATTGTAAGGATGATAAGCATGGGGATTTGTTTTAATTAAATTCCAAATTCATAAATTGTAAACTCATAGAAATTTTATATTCATCTGATGTTAGCGTTATTGATGTTTCTCATTCACTTCTTATAAACTCATAGGACAAATATTCATTCATTAAAATATAAAATACCGATAGATTATTTAAAGAAAAATCCATTTAGTTTTGTAATTTTTGATATTATCAAGATTTTGTATAAAATACATTATATATTTTTGGATATCAATATTTTTACCAAAATTTAATGATAATTTTGATATTTTGTTGAAATTGATAATATAGTGGAAAGATATTTCAATACCTCAAAATTTCTAAACCGCATCCCCAAAAGCCCTAAAGTGTCGACATATATGTACATAGAGACTGAAATGTGTATCAAATTGAGAGTTTTAAAGACTCAAAATCAAGAGGGGAAAAGGGTTAAGTTGGCATTGGTGTGGTGTGGTAATTATTATATCGATCTTAGCACTCAATTTCGGCTGATGTGTCTGTTATGTGATATTTAAGATCTTAGTTTCAATATTTTTTTTTTGGAAAATTAAAAACTATAATCAAATTGCAATGGTCTAATTTTTTGAAAATTAAACTTGTAAGCGGACGAAAACTTAGAATGCACATGTGCAAATTTCATTGGCGTTTTGTCAATTAATCGATATTGTTCTTAATTCGTCTGCAACGGACAAAAATTAATTATTAAATTTCAAATGCCATTGATCAAAAATAACAAAGCTTGAGGTCAGGCCCCTCAAATAACAAAAGATTAAGGGTACGGGTACTCAAATGTAAAATATCCTTATTTAAAGGACGTTTAATACATTAGTTCAAACTTATTAATTTAAACCATCTATAATGTAGAG
The DNA here is from genome assembly GCA_946598075.1 of Artocarpus hirsutus. Lineage (NCBI taxonomy): Eukaryota > Viridiplantae > Streptophyta > Magnoliopsida > Rosales > Moraceae > Artocarpus > Artocarpus hirsutus. The sequence continues at coordinate 7,328 of CAMOHE010050165.1, forward strand.
CTCTAAACAACTATATTATAAAATAACAGGTATTTATAATGTAAAATTTTTATATAATATAATATTTTAGACTAAAAATAGTTCAAATCAGTTATTCCAACCACCCTATTCAACTAACAAAAGTTTGCTTAGACACATTGTTGGAGCGCGTCAGACTGGGGCTCAAATCAATGAGAGCATGTAAATATGTTCGGTCTTCTGCGTGGGCCCCCTCGCTTGACGTGTGTTCTTATCCAAAAAACACATCCTTGACGTGTGTTCTTATCCAAAAAACACATCCTAATTGGGTCAGAGGCTCATGGGCTGTGTCCGAATTGAGGTCAACCTGATCAAGAGAGTGGGTTGGGCATACGGTACATAAACTAAGTAGCCACAACATAAGTCCAAGGTTGAATATTGGGTTTAGTCCAACCAGTGTTTGCATTTGGACCTAAACTAGAGCAACCATATGGACCATGCTTGGCCCAAGAGTCTTATAACTTTGCTACCAAAAAAAAAAAGTACCGATTTTTTTCCTTTATTTTCTTTGCGGGAAAAGAGAAAAGGAACTGTTGATATACAGTGTAATGTTAATAAATTTCGCCATTAGGGTCTGAAAAAGGAAAAAATTTGAGTAAAAGTCTTAGAGCCCTAGAGTGGTGGCCTAGTTACTTACTCTTATATTGCCGCATCCGCGTGCTGATCAAGAAGGTGATTTCAACGGAAAAAAAAAAAAGAGGTCACAATTTAATGTAGTTTAAAACTTTGAATATAATGGTGGGGAAAATAATAAAACGGGGAATTTGAGCTTTGAGGAGCTAACGGCATTTAAATAGAATGTCTTTTTGTAAATTAATTTACAAGGATTTTTAAAAGTAAAAGAGCCCTTTTGAAAAGAAGAAGAAAAAAACATTTACAGGGTGTTTGTCATGGTTGTTAAAACTATTTTATTGTAGCATGTGAGAGCTTTACATTGTAGTATTTTATTTTTTTATTTTATGTTTTATTTTTTTATCATGCTAAAGCTTTACACTGTTTATAACTGAAAAAGTAGTCTAGACCGTAGTCTAAACCGACTTATCAAACACCCCATTAATATTCATATAAAAGTCAAAGTAGTCAATTAACCCAGTTTTCTGTACCATGAACAGATGAAAATTATAATAAATGACTGGTTATTGAAAATAATACCATGAACACCCTTAATAATGTGTGTAATTTATCGTGACAACAACACTTGAGATGAACTTCGTGTCACGTGGATTATTATTATTCGTTTGCATGTGGTTCCTATGGTCAGTGTCTCACTATTTGATTCATAATTAGTTATCTTTGATCACACTTCACAGAATGAACTTGTCCAAAAATATGTCTAGATTTTGGTTCAATAGATCTTCCTTCAATCGTTTCTTACTATTTTGTTAATTAAGGGGAAAAAAAAAAAAAGACTAAGAAAAGATATAAAGGGAGTGAGAGGCTAGCATTTCTTCTATGGTTTGGTCCAAATAATCAATGCTTGAATGAGTGCATGTAAAAAAAACATTTGACCCAATCCGTACCAGACATTTTGGCATCTCCTATCAAGAGACCAACACAAAAAATAAATATACTAAAATCATATTTAAGAAATAAAAAAAAAGAAAGTAATTGGGGACTTAACAAGTTTCTAATGGGGCATCCCATACTTGGTCAGAAACCTTTCAACTTTTAACTGGTACGTTATTTGCTTTTCTGTTTCCTCCAACTCCTTTTCTCTCTCGCACTACGTACACCACTTTTCCTTCTCAAAATAACACATTTTTTTTAAGTTAATAATAATAATATTATTATTATTATTGAAACACATAACCACGCCGTTTGATGTCCCCAAAAACCCTCTTTATTCCCTTTGGCATCTCAAAAAGCTTCTGGTCTCCACGTCCATCGAACATTGAACCCCACAAACTCCACCCCCCTCACAACACCAATCAATAACATCTACTTCTGGTTATTTTTCTTTTCGTTCCAACCAAACAGAAACAAAGAAAAGAAAAGAAAAGAAAGATCGGAAACTAAGCTGATGATAGAGTTCGACTACGACGAGCTTTTAAAGGCCACGGAGAGTTTTTCTCCTTCTACACTCATCGGCAAAGGAAGCCACGGATCCGTCTACAAGGCCAAACTCACAAACAACAACAAACTCGTCGTCGCCGTTAAAAAGCCTTTTCTGCTTGATGCCCGTGAAGAACATCATCACGACCGTTCCAATCTCCAGAACGAGATACGAATCTTGTCGTTTTTAAGACAGAATCGCCACGTCATCGATTTCCTAGGCACCAGCCGCGGAAATGGAAACGGAAATAGTCGGCAACAGCAGCTACTCGTGATGGAGTACATGCCTAACGGCTCTCTCCACGACCTCCTTCACGTCAGAGAAACGCCGCCGTCTTGGCCGAAGCGGATCGAGATCGCCGTTCAAGTCGCCAGGGCCGGCCGATTCCTCCACGACGAATGTCTGCCGTCGGTCGTCCACAGAGACATCAAGTCGGAAAATGTCTTGTTCGACTCGGATTTCGTCGCGAAGCTTGCGGATTTCGGCCTCGCCGTGCTCGTCCACGTGGACGATCCGGGTCAACCCGCGGGCACGATCGGGTACTTGGACCCGTGTTGCACGACGCCGTTTAAGTTGAGCGCCAAAAACGACGCATTCAGTTTCGGCGTTTTGGTGCTGGAGATAGTAAGTGGGAGAAAGGTAATTGACCTAAGCAGGGATCCGACGGGGATAGTGGAGTGGGCCCTCCCGCTAATCAGAGAGCGACGCATGGCGGACGTCTGCGACGCTAGAGTTCCATTGCCTACCGAGGATAACGTGGCGGGGTCAGTTAAGCACCTGCTTTGCGTTGCCGCGAGTTGCGTGTCGTTGGACGAAAATTGTCGTCCGTTGATGTCAGATGTCGTTTCGGGGTTGGAGGGTTGTCTCTTGGAGAGGGTTCGGTTATCCATTTGGAGAGGTGTCGTTTCGGTTATTCTGAAACGGCGTCGTAAGCTCGCCAAACGCTGGCGAGAGGGCCGTGCCATTTTGCGAAGTCATGATAGTGATTGTCGTCCGAGAGTGAAGGTGTCGTTGAGAGTGGCTTTGGCTGCCACATAGGCTTTGAGCATGTAAATTTAATTATAACTATGATTGAGTTAGGCAGCTTCTGGGAGATCAATATTGGGTAATTGTAATTGGAAAGTTTAATTTCACTATAAGTTAAGATTTAGAGTTTTAATTCTTTTTTTATTAATATTGGAAAGTCAAATAAAAAAAAATATAAAGTTTTTGGATAAACATGGTGGCCATCGGGGTAAAAAGTCCAAACAGAAGATCCTCAAGATTAGGTGTGCCCACCCTTTGGCAAGATGTGCTGTCATTCCTTCTTTTTTTGTTTTTTAAATTTGTTTTGGGAATTTTGCTTTTACTTAATTTATTCTTCCCCGTGTACTTTACCTTGTTTGTGTTTGCACTCTTTTTTTTTTTTGCCATCTTCCTTTATCAAGGGCTTTACTTTAATATGATTCTCTTTCTTTCAATAGGTGCCCATGTTCGGTCGGTTTCTTTTATTTTTATTTAATATATATATTATTTTTCAAATCCACTGCAAGGAGATTTGTGAATGTGACTCATTCCCCTCCCAAAAAAAAAAAAAAAGCATAGAGCAATATCTATTTATAAACTCCCTTTTTCTTTTCTTATTATCTTTTTTCGAATAGTTTAGTTTTAAACTTCTACATGCGTATTTTAATGTACTATTGTGTAATTGACTAAATATTCTATGTGTCAAATACATTCAAAAACTGCTCTAGTTATTTTTTTAAATATATTTGTTCGCACAGACCCTAAGGTGATTTAATGAATTATATGCTGATACATAATAACAAACAATGACATTAATCATAAATAAAGAAATCAACATTACGATATCTCTGCCAATTTACATCATTCTTAGCCAAATTATGCAAAAAAATAAAATAAAAAAGTAAAACTTATACAATAAATAGACAAAATTTGGAGATTTTGCCTTCAAAATATACGTTAGAAACATATATAAAACCAAAGCATCAAAATAGTCATTTGTTTCAATCCGATAATATTTCTTAAATTTAGTAACAAAATGGTCAAAATAATACAAGTTTCATAGTTTATGGATTAAAAATAAAATTATTAACTCAATTCCATTAACATTTAAAAAATTTAGTTACAGAATGGTCAAAATATGACAAGTAGATTAGGTTAGGGGGAGAGAAATAAAATTAACCCTAATATTTAATGTAATAACAACCACTGTATTGATCAAACTAGCATTTGTAAGTTCAATTTTTTTTGGATGTTTTTTTGCCCACTTTTTTTTTTCTTTTATTGTTATTTAATGAAATGTAATTTTATTGATTTATTATTTAACTTTTTTTAAAAAATATCGTAGTCAAGAAACCGGACTATAAACCCAGGATCTTGTGGAGAATTGCTTTGATGCATATACTCCATAAATGGCCTTAGAGCATATTATGGAATGGTGTAGGCCAGGCCTACCCATTTGCGACAACAAGACCCCGCAACAAAGCGGCCTCCCAAGCCCGTGAGTCCTTTTTTTGGGTCTTGTTATGACTTTTTGTCTTTCATACGTTAGCAACTGGTCTGAAAAGTGAAATTACAACTTTGACCAATTATAAAAATTCCCACAAATAGGAATTCCTTAAGAAAAGGTTCCTAAAATATTCAACAAGAAGAAAAGAGCAATCTCTAATTTTAATTTTTAGATGACAAAACTACAAGGAGTGCGACCCTATTTATATAGGTCAGAGACCAATTATAACTCCTTCATAAAGGATGTTAGACTACTACTAAACAAGTCAAAACATAACATTTAAGATTAATTTCACTTTTAGCCCTTTAACAATGTAGCTTGTTTTATTTTAGTTCTTAAATTTTAAAACGTTGCAAATCGCATTCTAAATTATTCAACTTGTCTCGTTTGGGCCTTTTTATTACTGGATCCATTAAATATTAACAGAATTGAGCCAAATAATTTCACTCTTGGCCTCTTAACTATGCAACTTATTTCATTTTGACTTTTAAACTTTAAACTATATTAAATCACACCTATAAATTATGAAACTTATCATATTTTGCTCATTCCATTACTAAATCTATTAAATATTGACGGATTAAGCTACATATAATGCACTTAATTGATTAATTATAAATCGACGATTGATATTGAATTTTTAATGGTCGAATTTCACACAACTCAATTTTACAAATAAGGAGTTTCGTAAAAAGAATATAAATTATTATTGACTTAAAAGTCAATAAGAATTACGAGGTATTTTTTAGTGATTGTTGAATCTAATTAAATGAAATATTCATTATTATGACACCGATGTATTTTTTAACACTAAAATTTAGTCAAAAAAATGACAAATAAGTTATACTGTATTCTCTATGCATTGTTTTTGTTAGATACTCTATATATCCAATTGTTTTTTTAGTTGTTTATTTTGTTCATTTTAATTCATACGATGGAGAAAATTGATAAAACTTATTGAGCAAAAAAAAAGTAAAACTTTTATCAGTAAAATTATATAAAGAAACAGAAGAAAAATAGTAAAATTTATATAATAGATAAATATAATTTAGAGATTTTGCTTTCAAAATATATATTGGATATGTTGGAAAATGTATGGAGCCAAAAGTTGAAAATAGTCATTTGTCTTTGTAATGACCTGAAAAATTCAAAAATTGATAACTATGATTAATTAAATATTTTTCTCACATTACTCAGCTAAGAGCGTAAGAAAATACAACTTAGCAATTATTAACACACAAATTTGAAGGTTTTACTAGCCGTAAGACCTTAGAGATAAATAATGTTGTGAATGCACAAATTTATGTGCTTTATTTATGAAACATGAACAATGTAATGTTATGATAGTACATTAAAATAATTAAAAATAATTATTT
>CAMOHE010050165.1:13574-48591 GCA_946598075.1 Artocarpus hirsutus
AAACGTAATGATTATTATTACGTTATTATCATGTTTAAGAAATTTATGGATTTTGTTAAGTTACGAAATTAAGTTTTAAGAAATGATTATTATATTTTTTTAAAGCTGTATGTTGAGAATTCTTTATTATTAAGAATTCATTTATTACTAAGTTTTGGAAAACAATTAGTATTTCCTTTAAAACTATATGCCAAGGATTTGATAGCAAGAATCCATTTAAAAAAAAAAAAAAAAATTATCCTGAAATTTTGTACTTTATTAATAAGTATGTTTAAGTTCACGATCACGTTAAGTCAAGTGACGGCCACGTAGGTAGGGTCGTCACAGTCTTAATCCTTGAATATTTAATAGTTTGATCATGTAACACTTGAATTACATGACTTATGAAAAATCCATGAAAGATAAAATTGTCATTTTTCATAAAATCGCTAAAACAAACCCTAAACCCTTCGAACTGGCGAAACGTCTTATATGGAAAATATTCTACATCACGTTAAATAACGAAACCGTCAAGTAAGATAAGAAATTTGACTAAGAAACAAGCAGGTTAAGTAATGAAAGCAGTAAACCAATAGGAAATGAGGTCAAGCAAAAGGAATAAACAGTTAACGTTTAAGTTTTGTTATCGATTAAATAAGTTAGTAATGAGAAAGCTAGCTAATAGTCGGATGTCATTTGAATAGGAATAAAGCTGACTAATAGAAGGAAAGATAATTAAGTGGGAGCGCTAGAGCGATGTCCAGATAAGTTTCAAATCTCACCTATTGCATAAAGAAAATGAAAATCAAATGCTTTGTAAATGTTTGGAGTATGTTTGCTTTTATTATGCATAATATTTTAAAAGTTCAAAGATATGATTTGCAATGTGTATGCATTTGTTATGTTTGCTGCACCAGAAATTAAGTTATATCATACATCATGATCACTAAGATTACAAGATTGATAATCGAAACCTTGAAATTAAGATAAGAAAGTATCGTACCAGCCTCCTGATCAAAGGGAAGTGTCATACTAAGTCATATTACAGCTATGGTGTTCGATGGTCAAGCGCGTTTGGCATGTTCACTTGGGCCCATAGCTCAAAAAAGTTAAAAATGATGATAAAAATTTCCTTAATAAACATAAATACAATCATGCATTATGATATTGCTTGTATTCTTTATTAATTATGTTTCTCTACAAGTAATGTTGATGTGAAACATGTTGCATGGAATGTTTTATGATGAAAAACGAGAAATGTTTTATAGGAAATGTTTCAAGAAAGAAGTTTTAAGAGGAATGTTTAATGAAAGATGTCTTATGAGAAAAAGTTTTAAGAAGAAAGTTTCATGTTTTATGAGATTAATTTGAACTTACTGAGCAAAAGCTCATTACAAGTTCCTTAATACTGTAGATAGTTCTACTGAAGACCAGCAGGACTAGTTGAAGAGCTTGATGTTGCAGCGATAGTTGCAATGGTTGAGTATGGATACCACTTACAGTAGTTTTTTGCTGTGTTAAAAAAAAAGTTTCGCTATTTGAAAAGTTGTTTTAAAAGTTTTAAGAAGTAAATGTTTAAAGAAATGTTTTACAAGAAATGTTTTAACAAAAACATTTTTTAAAGATATATTTTATGAAATTGTTTTGAATGATTATTAGGTGAAGTTTTATGCTACATTTCAACATTTGCTACAATGAAAGTCGCAACAATTTTAAGTATGTTTTAAAGCAAAAAAAGTATTTTTTCCCTGGTAAGTAAAATTAAAACTAAGAAATGATGTTAAGCTAAGTAAAACGTGAAAAGGCGGGTCATTACAACCACATTGTAATTCATATTACATGTTAAGTTATGTCACAAATGAACATGTGTGATATTTATAAGAAGTAACTGTTAAAAAACAAACATGGAATTTTCATAAATACTATTTTAAGATTTACTTTTTAAAAATACCACACATATTTATTTGTGATACAATTTAATATGTACCATGAATGATAATATCGTATAAACTGTTTTGAATGTGATATAAATAAACACAAGTTTTAAAAACATGGTATAATATATAATTTTCTCAAAATATAATGGATCTGTTTGTTTTTATTCTCAAAATTTTTAAAAATATTTTTGCATCTTTTTTAAAATAAAAATTTAAAAACACTCTTAGCATTATTTTCAAAAAATTTTATTTTTTAAAACAAAAATATTTTCACATATTTAAAAAATAATACCAAACCTAATTATGTTTGAAAATTCGTCGGTGTCTTTCATCGGCCCATGCGTGCGTCCCGGGTTTACGGTGGTGCAGACCGGTTTGGTCTTCCGGTTTCGATAATACTGACAGAAGCAAACTAGACGAACCGACAATAACGAACATAAAACAAAAAGGCTTCCTTCTTTTCCTCTTCTCTCTCCCATCGTCTCCACAACTCCTTTCCATGTCGACATAAGCCTAACGCTAATTCTAATTATAAACTGACGATGAAGCAGTCAAGCATTGATGGTGCTTTAAGAAGTTAACGAGGTTTGCAAGGAAAGCGCGCATAAGCTGAGGAAGGAAAGAGATGGAGACTCATTTCAATCACAATCTCTTCGAGCGACGACCCATTTTCAAGTCCAAGACTCCCGCTGTTAAATGGATCAAAGAATGGTACTTTTTCGCTTCTCCTCTTTCTTTTTCGTTTATTTAATTATTTTCTTTCTTTCGTTTCTGTTCACCTCCGATTTTATAGTTTCTGTTTCTAGGGCTCAAGTGATGTTGTTGTTCCATTGCGGAAAATTGGAGATGGTGAATTGGAAAAGCGATTATCTTGGACGGGGAAAATTTATGAATAATGAGACTTGATTATTGATTCTTCTTTCGTTATCTATCTATTATTTAGAAATTTTCTCAATTTATGTGTCTCAATTATTCTTGTAGCTTGGTCTTTAAGGAATTGGGTTTTGGGTTTACTGAAGAAAAAATTATAGCAAAAATTCATAATCTAAGCCCTGAAACTGTATCTGGCTTGTCAAATTTGTTTTTGGCTCATTGAAAGTTTAAAATTTTCCAAGTATTAACTACAATTGAGTAGTGTTTGGAACCTAAATAGCTTGCGCACGCAAAAATTCTTACAAATCGTCATCCTTTTACAGGTGTTTTTGTTCTTTGAATGTTAAATATTCCCAATTGAAAACGTGCAAAAGTTTCTATTTTGAAGTGGATTGTGGTTGTAAGCTTAATAATTCCACACCATGTCTAATGTTCAAATCCTCCCACATCATGGGCATGTGATCCTTGTGTAGTTATAGGCTTCTAGCTAACAATCTATCTTGTTGTTTAGGGTTCCCCAAGATGTTGTAGCGACTGGTGGGAAGTGCTTTCTCTTAAAATGGGTTACAGGTACCTCTACTTAGTCTCTCTCTGTTTCTGCGTACTCCCTTGCCCCTCTTTTTCCTGTTGATGTGCTATGGTGGGATAAATACGTTTTATTCAGCTTAATATCTGAATCTAGCCTTGTGTATTTTTCTCTTATATTCAGAGGGCACATTGAAGGCTTTAAAAGAGAAGGCAAAAGAGCCAGAGATACCGGAACCAGAACCAGAACCAACAACAGAAGTACTTTTTCTTTGCAGCTATGAAGGCTGTGGAAAGACCTTTATTGATGCCGGTGCTTTGAGGAAGCATTCTCACATTCATGGGGAGAGACAATATGTTTGCCATTACGAGGGGTGTGGAAAGGTATTGTGTCAAATATATTCGTCCTGGCCCTTTCAGTGTTAGCGTTGTAATAATATAGCAAATTTGTCGAATTGAGAGTTTTAGACGACAGTTATATTATTTAAACTTGTCAAAGGGAAGGATGGGGGTGTTCCTAATCAAAATTGAATCCAATTATTTACGTTTTGTTATCATAGTTTCTCTCAACTTATGCAGTCCTGTTGAAAGTAATTGTGCGTTTGTTGCAGAAATTTCTGGACAGTTCAAAGTTGAAGAGACACTTTCTTATTCATACAGGGGAAAGAGATTTTGTATGTCCCCATGAAGGTTGTGGTAAGGTGATAATTTTCTACCCTCTCTTTATATACAGGTATACATAGCGTATATGTTTGAATGTATGTACTTACATTGTTGAAAATAATTTGTCCATTGTGGAATGTATTATGGCTAGCCGTACTTTAAGAAATGTGCTTGCTTATTTACGTGTCTGTTGGAATGCCACAAAATAAATAATAATAAAAAAGACATATTTGGGTTCCGTATGATCCATAGTTTTTTGCATTCTAATAATTTCAAGTATGAAACCTGCAGGCATTTTCCTTGGATTTCAACCTAAGGTCACACATGAAGACGCATTCACAAGAGAACTATCACATTTGCCCATACCCAGATTGTGGAAAGAGATATGCTCATGAGTACAAGCTTAAAAACCATATTTTGTCTCACCATGAAAAGGTTAGTAAACTCTCAGTTTTCATCATTCACTTGATCTTGTAATTTGTACTTTTTAATTATCATGCTTTGAAAGGTGTTATATGTGACTATGATTGGAATGAAAGATACAAACTTTTCCACCTTAATTAGGGGAAACTTCTGCCTTTGATGCGTACACTTCCATTTTTGTAGATGACACCAGTATTACCTAAAGGATAAACTATATTTAGGTATTACTCTTTTGACTATACGCGACGAGGATTTCCTCCCCATAACTGTTGTTTATTTTACAGAGTCTGGCCGTGGATGTGACAAAATATGCCCCAGCTCCAGAGAAGCCAACCAAAACACCCAAGCCTGCTGCAGGAGCTTATGGCTCTGCATCATCGGACCGTCCATACACTTGTCCCTATGAAGGTTGTGAAAAAGCCTACATCCATGAATACAAACTCAAACTTCATCTGAGGAGAGAACATCCTGGGCATATTTCTGATGAGAATGCTGAGAATGCCCCCACAACAGCCAATGCTGATAACGAGATGGATGAAGGAAGTGACCAAGATGCCTATGGTGGCGGGAAACGTGTGAATGGCAAAACCAGCCAAAAGCAAAACAAGCCCAAACCAAGTCTGAAGTTACCTCCTGCGAAAATTGCTCAGCGTAAGGGCTCGACTCCATCTCCTGCTAGGGTGAACATAGTAAAAAAACCATGGCCAGTTAAAGATGACGTTTATGAGGAAGACAGTGAAGAAACGGAGGAAGACCGTGACAATGTTGAAGATGGTTGGAGATTTGCAGAAAACAACGACGATGATGATGAAGAAACGGAATATGAAGATTAATTTTTTTAAAAAAATATTTTTGGGATGATGATGAAGAAACGGAATATGAAGATTAATTTTTTTAAAAAAATATTTTTGGTTGTAATTTGTATGCACACTGCATTTTGTCGTCTTATAAATTTTTGCTAGCGTTTGCTTTTGACTAGGCAAATACCATAGTTTTTACTTTTATCTGCGGCTGGATTGATTGAAATATATTATTGATGTCGGTAAAACGTTTAAAAATAGCCATAAAATTATGCTATGCCTATAAATTTTGCATAGTTTTTCTTCATTACATGGAACTCATTAGCAAAAAAATACATTCAAAAAATTAACTCATCCGCAAAAAATGAGTGACACGACTACGACTGTCACGCGGTTCAGAAAATTGGTTTCTTTTCAATATTTGGAAATTTTTGAAGTGCTAAAAGCGGATAGTCGATTTGACCAGTTTGGAAAGAAAAATTCAGCTACAGTGTTGAAGCCCAAAAGCATGAGCTTCTTCCGAGAAAAGTTGCTTATCTTATATGCTCTTTTTATCAAGTCCCATTTGGCCTAAAATTTTCAGCCTCTTTTTCTCTTGCATCACCTGGTGCTCCGTCCCAAAATTCTGATCTTGAAGGCGACCAGACAATGTCGTTGTAACGATTGTGGCGGGGGCCGTTGTTTCGTTTGTGATAGAAAGACTCGGAGACTTGCTTCTGAATGAAGCAAAGTTGTTATCTGGAGTCAGATATGAAGTTGAGGAAGCAAAAACTAAACCGCCGCGAATAAAACGGTTTTTAGAAGATGCAGATGCGCGTGCAAGGCAAGGAGACAAGACCATTCGCCAACATGTTTCGGAAATAAGAGAAGCTGCTTATGATTTAGAGGATGTCGTTGCAACTTTTGCCTTGAAGGCGGCTTCGAGAAGCGATGAAGGTAGAAACTACATACTCAAAAGGTTTGCTTGCATCTTGATTGATCTCCACACCGTTGGAAAAGAAGTTGAGAAAATCTGTGCCAAGATTTCTAAGTCGAGATCGAGTTTCCGGGAATATGGGGTGCTATTACAGTCAAGGAACAATGAAATTGCAAGTTTTTCGATGGAGAGGCTGCAAGGAGAACTTAAGCTAACTTTTTCGTACAATATCAATTCTGATTTTGGTGGATTGCAGAGAATATTAAGGAATTGGTGTCTCACTTGACAAGAGAAGGAAGTCTTCACGGGGATGTTTCCATTTGTTTGCAAGACAGATTTACTATCATGGCGATGTGAGACATCATTTTGATTGTTTTGCTCGGGCATCTGTGTCACAAAAATGTCAAGCGGGAGATGTTTGGGAAGGAATTCTGATTAAACTTGTTTCTCTGTCTGCGGAGAAATGAAAAGAGATCAAAGAAATGGGGGATGATGTGATGTCCGAGGCGCTTTATGATGTCCTCAAATGTCCGCAAAGCGAAAAAATGTCTCGTGGTTCTTGATGATATTTGGACCACCGCAACATGGGATATCCTAAAGTCTGCATTCCCAAATGTTAGATCCGACAGCAAAGTGTCGCTCACCACTCGGAATAGAGATATAGCTCTACATGCTGATAGCCATAGCATCCTCCATGAACCAAGGTGTTTCAACGAGACTGAAAGTTGGGAATTGTTTGAGAAGAAAATATATTTTGGACGGGATGTCGCGGGTAATATTTCAACTATTATTCTCTTTCTTTTTTTAATTTTCCTCTAAGAATAATATGAATACAATAGTACATCCGCAAGTCTCTTCACATATTATAGTTCTTCTGCCTACAGAAAAGGATTGGAAAGAAAATTGTCTTTTATTTTTATTTTATTTTTTTACAAAAATTACATATGCAGGGGACATAGATAAGACAGATATGGATATTCATGTTTTTTCTTCTTTTTATTTTTGCAGATTCAGAAGATGTGAGAAAGAAGAAAACATTAGCACAAAAGATGCTTGATTATTGTGATGGATTGCCATTAGCCATTACTGTGCCTGCAGGACTCCTATCGAGAAAACAATCCATTGATGAGTGGGAGACTTTGCATAAGACTATTAAGGCATATATGAGGAAGGGTAAAATCAATGAGCAAGAAGACTCTAACTTACGTGTTTCATGGTTGTTGCGTTTGAGTATCACATGAAGCCATGCTTTGTGCACTTGGCCTATTTCCCTGTAGATTTTGAACTAAGGGCAAAAGAACTATGCTGAATCTGGAAGGCGGAGGGCTTCATATCCATGGAGGATGCAGCATATGAATGCCTAAGTGAATTGGTGCAAAGGTGCATAGTTCAAGTGGCGGAATGGGGCTCAACTGGAAGAACCAAAACATGCCGCATTCATGATCTTATGCGAGACTTGTGCTTGTCAAAGGCTCAAGGGGAAAACTTTCTAGAAACCGTTGATCTCCACCAACACACAGCAACAAGTTCTTCATCTTCTGGCATGACAAGAAGTTCAATCCCAACCAACAAGGTCCGTAGACTTGCCATCTATTTGAATAACAACGGAGTTGATGAATTGCTCTCTGTTGTTGGAAGTAAGGATGCTTGTCTTAGATCACTTATATGCTTCAATCCAGAGCCAGAAACATCCTATAGGCAAGTAATGAATTGCTCAGTCGCTTCCATTTGCTTGGGGTTTTGAAGTTTGAAAATCTCAGTCAAGGTCATGCTGGAAATTTGCCCAAAGAAATCGGAGATCTTATCCACTTGAGGCTTCTTAGTTTAAAGGATAGTTATGTGGAAAAGTTACCATCATCCATAGGGAATTTGAGATGCCTCCAAACCTTAGACTTGCGGGTAAAAGCCTTCTATGTTCAGAGGCGACTTCAACATTCTTTTATACCATCTGTGCTATGGAAATTGCAAAAGCTAAGACTTTTGTATCTACCACAGAATTATCTTACAATGGGTCGTCCTTCAAAAAGCTTCTTCACAATTGGCTTCTCTGAAAGTATATTGCGGTTGCATAATCTTACCAATTTGCAAACAATGGTGAATGTTTCAATGAACTACCATTATCTAGATGGATTGGAGAAACTGACCAATCTCACCAAATTGAAAGCAAAATTTGGGGTCTAGCTTCAAGGGTACAAGAATTTTATTTAACAATCTTCGATCTCTGGCCCTCTATTATTTGGATCTCCTTGAACATCAATTTCATGACGACGATGATCAAAATCTGAGTCAGATAGGACGAACGACTGAATTTAGCAGACAAGATGTAGAATTGCTTACACGGAGCTGTCCTCAAATTTACAAACTGCATCTTCAAGCGCGTATACGGTTGCTACCACAAGACAACCAATTTTCTCCCAACCTTGTCAAGTTAACTCTGGTTTGTACTCAACTTAAGCAAGACCCAATGGTAACACTAGAAAAGCTTCCAAATTTGAGGATCTGCGTCCTTGATTATGATGCTTTCATTGGAAATGAAATGGTTTGCACCACATGAGGTTTTCCTAAACTCGAGTCTCTTTCCATTTGTTACTTTGATTCTTTAAAAGAGTGGAAGGTAGAGGAAGGGGCACTGCCAAGCCTTCATCGTCTGCATATTGTAAACCGTTTACGGTCGAGGACAGTTCCAGATGGAGTGAGATATCTAATTACTCTCAAGGAAATTGTGCTCCAACATATGCTCAGGCAATTCCAGCAAAGGGTTGAACAAGGAGGCGAGGATTTCTACAAAGTCCAGCATGTGCCTTCCCTTGTGTTCATGAACACTTTCAGAGTTTTTGTTCTATTAACGAGGTACTACTTGATTTTCAACTTTTCTTTCTTCTTTTCTTTTCCCTTTTGCATTGCCTTTACTTGTTTAAATATACATGTTCTTTTAAATTCTACCAGGGTTTATCCAAGATGGGAGTTTCAAGAACTAAAGAAGGCTCTTTGGGTTTTTCTTCTTTCTTTCTTTTATGTTAAGAATATTTGCCTCTTTTCCGCTTCGACGTATCAAGATAAACTTTGGTAATCTTGCAGAAAGCAAGCACACTGAATCACTGATGTTTGTACTCATAGTTTTCATCTGTCTTTTTTCTCTATCTCACGTGTAGGGATGTAGTATAAGAATTACGGCTGTTACATTAATGATTGTCATTTATCACAAGATACACATAAAGAAAGAAAAAGGGTCATTTATTCACAGATTAAAGTACAAAACAAGTGATCTTCGTGAAAAATAGAAAAGAAAAAAACCAAATAGGATGGATCTTAGATGAGAGCTGTTATCTCTCTTTGAATTGCTGGTCTCTCTGTTTTTCCTTGTTTAACTCTGTTTCCCTTGAAGAATTCTTAAAATACAAAAAGAGACATGATTATGAGGAAGTAGGATGAAGGAAAGTAATTAAAATCTCATGTTGGATTAACAAGATAAGAAAGAAAAGACTGGAAAAGAGTTTCTTTTCTTTTGTGATTTTCCGTTGTGCATATGCACATTAAGATAGTTTAAAACTACTACAATATTTATTAAAGGTGACAAGTGCATGAATTTTTTTTGTTTTTGTTTGTGTTTGGAATTAAGATGGGGAATTCGGCCACTTATAATTGTTCTTCACTATGAATGAATGAATTAGTACAAGTTACAAAGTGTTTGAAAGAAATGATATAAGGATGAGAGGGTATTTCCGTAGAGTTTCTACAGAGTTTTTCGTATGTTTTAATGAGGTTGTTGATGCACTTTATATAGTTTCATGTGAGATCGTTGTTTCAATTTGGTGGAAGAAGTAGGTGTAGTAATACATGCATTACCGGGATACATGTCGATCTGTGATAGAGCGTAAACATCGAGCTTCTTCCCACATCTCATTTCATTGTTAAGCATGTACCTTCTTGTAAATACTAGTCCCATACATATATTCCATCGAATCGACACTTAACAAATCTACAACAATGAAGAATATTTCGATACATGGAAAAACGAGTAAAATTGTAATCGAACCATAATCATCAAAGTGATCAATGCATAGACTCGATTGAGTATCAAGCAAGTGATGCTTCCTGTGTCAATCTACTCCTGAATCGAACACTCTTGTTGGACTCGATTTGCTTCGACTGTAATTCACATTCTTTACTTTGGACATTTATTGAACAATTTAAGCCTGATTAAATTGTACCAAAAATGTGTAATACTATATATATAAATATATAGATTTTACTATTTCTATTACTATTATTATCGTTGTTTATGATTATTTCAATATTATAGTTGTAAATAGTCTTTATTTATGTAAGTGTTTGTATATGCCTACCATGGCTTGAAAACAGTTACGTGATGCCTTAAGTTGTTGATATTATTAAAATTAATATTACATATTTATTTATTTATGAATGATAACCATTTTTTTCGAAAAGGACGAGAAGAACTTTTGAAGTAAAATCTGCCATGTTTCTTTTTTCTTTTATTCCTATTTATAATTCTTGATTAATCAGTTATTTATATTATTCTATTTTTGATTGAGGAAAACCTTTTTTTGTCAACTTTAGATGTTATTTTTTCAGCAACTTTTGAAAATTTGCAATTTTACTTTTGATAGTATTACGGACATATTTGTTATAAATATATTTACTTATATATATGACGAATATTTTTATATTTTCAGTAACATTATAGTTATAAATCTCATAAAATATAATAAGTTTAAGTATATGAAAGTTGTATTTGGTATGAAATTATCAAGTCTTTTTTAAGAGAGTTTTTGAAGTAATTTTTGATTCGTCTCGTTTGCGAGAGTTCCAACTATTATTTGTAATTTTTTATATTAATTGTTGTAATGACGTTTCAACCACGATATTGGGTGGGTCAATTATGGAAGAAAAATTCAAGCAAAAGGAAACTATTTTGTCAAAGCAATTACAAAATAAGTTTCAAAATTTAGTTTTTTTTAATTTTTTAATTTTATTCATAATATCATTTTATTCTCATATACTCATTTAAAATTACTTTTATTTTTAGGTTCTGTGATAGTTTACCATCTCCAACGACATTCGGTCTCTTTAGGTCTAAATTCTTATTTTATGGAGTCTGATGTATTAACAATTATTTAAATTACAAAGACTTTTTTTATATTTGTAATTAGTTTGGTGTGCTATTATCGTGTATATATATATAGCTTATTATTTTTTCCAAGAGCTAAGTAATGCTTATGCTCTTGATAACAATAATAAGCTGATTTGTTTGCAGAAAACTTTATTTTTTATAGAATCTGTTATTGTTTCTATCATCAATAGTAACAAGTTCCCTTCTCAAAAAAATAATTAATAAGTTTAAAAACCTAGTAAAAGTTTTCTAAATGGTGTTATTTATGACTTTTCGTGACGTTTACTGATGACGTGGTCGAAACTACGCAAGCACTGGCTTTCCCATCATAGATATATACATTTATTTCCTTTTCTTTTTCTTTTTGGGTAAATTTGTTCGTAGAAAGACTAGCTAAGATCAGGCGTGCAATGCAATGACGTAATTTACTTTATAGAATAATAGAAAGATACTGACGTAATTTATTTTATAGAATAATAACATTTTATAATTATTTTTATATTGAGAACTCGGTTCGTTTTTACAATTTATAATATTTTTATTATGAAAAATTTTATTTAGCATTAATTGTGGCGCTCGATACTAACGTGCACTTGACACACCTAGATATTTTCATATTTATAGTGTGTTTATAAATTTTGGTGTGTTTGAAAATTTTGGTTCAAATATCATTTGTAACATATGAAAACTTTATATTATAACTCATTTTTTTCTTTACATTTAGCATATAAAAGTTCTATATTGATATTAGTTTAAACCTATTAATGTTGTTAAACATCCTATCAATGTCAAATTTTTCATGAGTCAGATGACCAACACAAATGAAAAAAAAAAAAAAAACAAAAAACAAAAACAAAAACAATAAGATGCGCTTAATAATATATATGAGTGTACAACACTCTAATGATAATTAGATGGTATGAGATATAATTTTTTTTACATCCATCAACGAATTTAATTAGATCCCTTGATCTTTTATCCTTGCAAAATGGTGCTAAATGTTACCCTTTCTAATTTCGCAGTAGAAAATTAGAGATATAACTGATTGTACAAGTCGTTTTCTCAGTAGGCGATTTAGTCAAGCGGCTGCCTTCGTGGATCTCTATTTAATACTAGAGAGTGTGAACACACTTGGCTTTTATTTAATTTATTTTTTTTCACAAAATAATTAGCGTATGGATTAAAAAAATATTTCAGATAAAACTCCGACATAAAGTGTAAAGACTTTATTATTATTATTATTATTATTATTATTATTATAATATTGTTTGACAACTCTTAGCTGCTACATAATATAGATCAAGAAGGATTACCTATCAAAATAGATATATATATATATATATATATATATAAAAGAAGGAAAGATAAACTGAAAGTGCTCCTTAAATTAAGCGGCCGTACACAAATTGGGTAGCTACTACGCTATTTAATCAACATGTATGGCTAAGGATGACCAAAAGTCGTTTTATACCAACTTTTAGGCGATGTGGATATCGTATCAATAGTGCAAAAATTCTGATTCAGAACATTCTAGAGTCGTCTTTTAATATATGCCTAAATATCTACTATTATCCTATATAATAACTTCAAAGACGCTATAAATTATAAAACCAAGTAAATTCCCATTCGTGAGGGGTAATTAAGTGGGGCCGGAGCATGGCCGGTGGCGGCCACCCTCCTCACATGCAGATTCGAACATTTACAAGAGCACTAAGTCAACACCAAGAGATCACAGACAATGATTATATGCTTCAATTGCTCTATAAAAAATGTACATGTACAAACCATGGGACACTTATAATTTGAATAGGGTCTTTTTCAAGTGCTTATTAATGTTTCCAAATTTTTATTCAAGCATTTTCTGGTTGTAGAATGTACCTTTTTCACCTTGTTATTTGCTTTTCATTTTTTGTAATAATCCGTTATTTCTATTTCATATTGTTATTTTATTTACTACGTCCACTATTTCCAGTAAGAAAAGCGAAGTTAATGAAAGTCCAAAATAATACATGTAAAGCGAACAGTGTGAACGGGCAATGGAAAAGAGGCTCACACTTACGTCACTGATATATATATATATATATATATATATAATTGATTAGTGTATAATCCAAGGAAATATCACTTCATGTGGTCCTCAAAATATTTTCTGTCTATTCCATTTTGGCCTTCTAGAAACTAAATCGTAGCTATGCTGTTATTGATAGTTCCGTGGACTACTCAGATACTTAAAATTTGTTGACTAAAGAATACATAATAAAGGATTGTAAGATAATCTTACCAACATTTATTACTCCATATATGTTCTAAAAAATTCTTAATAATACACATAGCTTCATGTTTAGTGGCTATGCTCATGACACCCCGAGCAATCGTCTTTCTCGATGCTTTGAATAGAACGGTCATAAATATACTTTAAAGGGTGTTTAACAGTTGTGGTCTGGATTACTTTTTCTGTTATAAATAGTATAAAACTATCACATGCTACAATAATAATAGAAAAATCGCTATACTGTAAAGCTCTCACATGCTATAGTAAAAACAGTTCTAACTATCCTGCTAAACACCCTATTAGAAAGAGAATAAGATTTGTCTTTGTAAGAGCAGGTTGAAGGAGTTTATTAATTGGTCCTTGCTAGTTATACTTAATTAAGTTTGAAAAATTGGTACAACTTTTATGAATATATGCTTCTTATTCTGAGACCAAATTTTAATATTAAAAACTTGGCAAAGTTGACAATAACACGGTACTCAATTAATCATTTTCATTTTACTAAACCGGCCTTAAAATACAGCGGCTTCCAGAGGACGAAAAGATGATTTTCGTTTTCTCGGGGCACACAGAATTCTTCAACGATACAGTATTGTTGTTCCAAACTCTTTGATTTCATCAAATCGCGTTTAAAACATAATAATAAATATATATATTTTTGTCTTTTTATCATACCAAAAAAAAAAAAGAAAAAGAAAAAGAAAATTTCCTTCCAATGTTCGTTAATTCTGAATTAGTGTTGGAATTGATGGAAGTTTTAGTTGATTTAATAATAATTAATTGAAGATTTGTCGACTTAATTTTAATGGTGTGTACAACTTGTATGATCATTGGATTTTGTCATTGTGAAGGAAAAATCCCAGCGACTAAAATTAAGATAGTTCTTAATTTAATGGGGTTATGAGATCAATATGCAGTCATCTACCAAGAAATTAAAAAAAATTTGAAAAAAATGTAATAGAGCTAGTAGTAGATTGGAATTAATTATCTGTGTGGGACTGAACAAGGAGTGTTGTGTTGGTCCAATAATAATATTAATGTTATCTGCTTCAGTAGATGACGTGTATTATATGCAACAGGAAGATTCTATTTTCCAATTTTGTCATTATATGCAAGTTGGCAACGACCCCCATCGATTTATGCAAAAATGAATTCTTAACGACATTCCCATGCGCGAGGGGTGAATAGAGGCCGGTCAATGGTGGGCCATAAATTGACCTCCAAATTTCAAACCCGTTCATGTGGGTTTCGATCTATTAGGCACTTTTTTTTAAATTAAATTTTAAAAATTAACCCAATTTTCCTTTCAAAATTCTATAAATACATGCCCATAATTGTGGTGTTTAAGAAAAACTTGGGTAAGAATATACAATTGGCCTCTAATGGAGCGGGAGCTCATCTTTGGGAAGTTGTTAAAGAAGACGGATATTGAAAGCAGATTATCCGTCCCAGTTGAGAGCCTCAGGAATTTTCCAAGCTTTGAAGGACGACATGTCGTTGATATAAGGGTGAGAGACAGAAGGGGCACTTTTTGGAGGTTTCGTTGCTCTATTCGGAAGAAAGGCGTCTACAGAAAACCTGTTCTGTCGGGGGCTTGGCATAGATTTGCTGTGAGTAAAGGGCTAGGCGTTGGTGATGAATTCAAGTTGTTTAAGGAGATTGACCAACCTTACTACAGGGTTGAGTGGACGAAGAAAAGCACGACGATTTTTAAGTTCCCTATTCGTGAATATGCACCCGTACTCTTATAGTTTAATTCAATAATTGGATTAGGTTGAATTGAAGCACTAGACTTCAAACCTAACTCTAGTTTACAAAAAGTACGGGTGCATATGTGGATTCTTCTACAGAATCCATTTATTATGTATGTAGTAGTAGTGGTACTACTGTAGACCATATTTATTAATGCTGCTTGGAATATTTAATTAGGAGGATCATGTTTTTATATGTCTATAGTTTTAGGTTTGTTTGTTTGTTTGTTTTTCATTTTTGTTCAGTGATTCAGTCTACGTAAGATCTTGTAAAGCTTGTATGTCTTTGACCAGTATCTAGCTAATAAATGCTTCTTTTTTTGTTCTTTTTTTTTGGTGCGGGTCAAAATATACATGTGTCTGAGTTATGCTATCCGTGATCTAAAATGGAGCACACTTACAAGCACCATATGTTTATATGCTCTAAATAAATAAATATATATATATATATATACACACACATACACCAGAAGTACTAGCATCATTATCTTTCATACTCTCTTTTATATTTTTTTCAAACTATGAATACGTGTACGCCCAGTAGTTCACTAGCTAGTTTACAAGTTAATTAACATACTCCAGAAACGAATTGAAGGTAGGATTTTGCTTAGGTTATTAATTATTAACAATCGAATAGATTTATCTTTTTTTTTTTCACCCCGAACTAATTATGTCACTAATGGTTTGCACATCTTACGTTTTTTCTTCCTTCTTCTTCTTTTTTTTTTTTTTTAATGATGAGAAACATCAACGAGCATTATAGATTTCTTACAAATTGTGATATCTTGACTAAGCAAGTTTCTAGAAATTATCTCGATTAGAACCATGGTTCTGGTTACTAAATAATACAAAGCTCTCATATGCTAAAAAGCTCTCATATGCTACAGTAAAAAGAAAAAATTGTTATAATGTAAAGCTCTTATATGTTACACTGTTTTAAACTACAACCATGGTTCTAACCACTTCTCAAACATTCTCAAATTTTGCAACTCAATGATCATCCCAAAAGGAAAAAAATAAAAATAAAACAAATAAACAAATAAATACTCATTTTGATTTTTTTTTGTTCAGAATATAAAATTACGTCAATTAAGTCTCTGCTGGGTCTGTGGCTGCAGATTAATTTGTGATAAATCTTAATGGAATAAACAAAAAAAGAAAAAAAAAAGAATTAGTTTGAATATTCCATTCGTTGAATACAAGGATGTTTAAAGTGAAAAGAAAAAAAAAAAAGGTAGTTAGTTTGAATATTCCATCGACAAGAAAAGATGGTTTGTTAATAAAAGCATGGTCAAAGTGAAGAAACGTCGAGTATGTAGTAGTTGGAGAGAAAAAAGAGAGGGAGAGTTTTGGACCAATTAAGATTCAAAAAATACTATTGAATTATTGGATTGATTTTAATTATTTGTTTCATTATGATATAAAAACAAGATTTACAGTAACAAATAAATAAACCAAAGCCTTCCTATTCATTAAGAATAGATAAATACGTCACATGCCTTCTCATTCATAAGGCAAAATAGATAAATAAATTCTATTGACGATTTTTTGGATCTGATCTAGAAGCACTGGGCTAGTATGTAACACTTGTCAACACCTTCTTCCTTTCCTTCTTCTTTGGCGGTGCATTCTCTTTTCTTTTCTTTTCTTTTTTACATTGCACAAAATTAATTTAAACCACCAAGGTCAAAGTAGTCCATTGCTCCTGGAAGAATTTCTACATTACCATTTTTAGGAAATCAAGGAATTGCCGTTCCTGTTCTCACTCTTCTCACTTTTTCAGCTAATTTCTTTCCCTTTAATCTGACCCTTTCTTTTCTTTCAAAACATCACGGATAAAAAGTTATATAGGTTAATTATATAGTTATATTTTTTTAATTTTAACTAGTTTTTAATTTGTAACTATACAGATATTTTTAAATTTAAAAACTTTGTTTCAATTTCATCTTTACAAATAAAAAGTTAAATAAAACGATAAACTTACCTTTAACCAGTTATGAAAAATATCTCGTAGAAATAAAAACATAAAAGCTCCTAAAATAAAACATTAAATTTTAATAAAAAATTCTTAAGTTTTATGACTTTTTAAATGTTAAAATATTTCTTAAAATTGTCTCAAAAAGAAAAATATATTTTAAAAATAAACTCAGTTTAATTAACGGTATGTTTGTTTTTCTTCATATTTCTTTGTACAAAAAGTTTGCAAGGGATAAAATTGAAACAAGTTTTTTAAATTTAAAAAATATCCTTGTAATTTTGTAAAACAGAGGAATAAATTAAAAAATAATTAAAATTAAGATATATAGTTATATAATTAACCCATAGTTATAATTATTAGTTCTCATGATTACCTAAAGTAACCAGTAAAGGGCACCACACCTTGGCATGGACGGGAAAGATAGAATAAAACTTTGGTCAAAATACAAAAGAAGAACCCGTATGGTTGGGTTTTTCTAATCAGTTTAAATAATCTCTATAAACCTTTTCTTTAAATTATTAGAACCAACATTTATGATAAACAATAATCTAATACTCAATTATAAATATTAATAAGGCAAGAATAAAATATCCAATTGATAATATACAAGAAAAAAGTTCCGAAGTTGAACGTTCAAAGTTGTAAATTAAATGAAAATAAAGCATTCAAATCTATAAGAAAAATACCACACATTCAATTTTTAGATTAAGGATTATTAAATTTTGGAGAAGGTTCTTTTTTTAAAAAAAAATATAATAATTAATTATATTTTTATGAATATATTGAATTTTATGTAATCTTTAAAATCAATATAATAGAAATTAGTTTGGTTTGTTTGGTTTTTTTGACTGGTAAAACCAAAAACCAAACCAATTTAATTGGTTTTTCAAAAATCTAAACTAAACCAAACCTGTTGTTATTTGGATTGGTTGAGTTTTATTTTGGTTTGATGGGTTTGATGCCCATCCAAATAGCAAAATCGCCCAAGGCCAATTATGACCACCTTAATTAAATTATTTTTTTTTTCCACTTTCGTTTTTCAATCACTTCTAATTGTGCTCCTCCTGAATTCAATAAATAATATCTTCCCAAGTCCTGACAGAAACTCCATGATTTTAATTTCATCTTCATCGACGTCTCCTTAAAATCCATTGACATCCTTCATTACACTGCACATGCACTTAAGCCCTTGGAAAAAGAATGATAATAATAAAATAAGAAGAAGAAGAAAAAGGAAGGAAAAATTAATGGATGAATTTTCTCCTTCCATCTAACAGCATATATACGCAAGGAAAACAAATTCTTCTGGTTCTAGCGTGAATTAGGAGTATGTGCACGAGCATATACAAAACTTAATCTAGAAATGTCAAGAAGCCTAAAGCAATCTTATATATGTCAAAAATATTGACCAAAGGGCCGGACAGGCGAAAGTTTACACAATTTATGGCATTAATGTTACCCACACAAAAAGTTACGAGGAGCACCTAAAAGAATGTTTGGAGAGTACGGTTTGAACCAATTTTTGTCAATAATACTGTTATAAGAGCTTTACATTGTAGCTTATTTTTACTTGATATTGTAACATGATAAAAACTTCACTTATAGCAATCAAAAGTTTTGGTTGAAACAAAGATTGCCAAGAACACCATAAAACAACACCAAAGAGATCACAGAGGATAAATTATCTTTCATCAATCTCAAAAATGAACCAGAACCAACTATCAAGATTGTGTCTAGTATAAGATTAACAAGAAATCCCTCATTTGGTAAACCATCAAATAAGCTACCAACGAGTCTAAAGAGAACACAAGGGGAAAGAAGATTCATCACAAAAAAAAAAAAGAGAGTCATATATCTAGGCCTGGGTGCCGGTCATAGACTTCAGCTGAATATGGTTATGGTCGTGGAAAGCAGTGGGCAAGGCTTCATAAGATCCCAATCTCCAAACTCCGACACTTTTGGAAACGGCAGCATAGGTGACCAGCAGAATGAGAAAAGCAAAGAGGACGTGCAGCAAGAAGGCCAAATCCAGAATGGCCACAGCTCTGAGGCTGGATTCCTGCAAATCGCACTTGGTGGAACCTTCAACACCACTGATGACATCAAGAAGGCGGTGGCAGCCTTCAGGGATGAAGGCATCCACGTAGAGGGAGAGGCCAGTCTGCAGATTCCACAGGCCCTGGAGGCAGAGGGCAGCACCAAGGCCAAGGTCAGCGAGGAAGAGTCTCGGGTGGCAGGCAAGGGCAAGAGAGGTGAGGGCGCAAACGGCTGAGACTCGGGCAGAGAGGGAGTCACACTTGGCTTGGAGATCGGAGGTTTGGAGGGAGGCAGAGGAGGAGGAAATGTAGGAAAGGAGGAAGAAGAAGGTAGCGGCCAAGGCAAAGAAGAGATCGTTTGGAAGGGGGAGGAGTGAGGGGAAGGAATCAGATAGGAGGAGGGCAAGGGAGAGCAAGAAGAATAGGAAGCAGACAGTGGCTGATTGCAGGGACGTGAATTGGTGGACGGGGGTGCGGCCCTTCAGGAGGGGGTCAGAATCGAAAGAGGATAGGCAGTGGTGGGCCATGGCAACAAGGAGGCCAGCGAGGAGGAGATAGAGCTGCAGGTACTTAAGGCGAGAAGAAGAAGAGGAAGAGGAAAGAGGGAAAGGGTGGAAGGCTTTGGCAGAGTAGGACTGAGGGAACTTCAGGTAGAGGCGAGTCGATCCCACCATGTGGTACACTCCTAGGGACACCAATGCTGACGAGGAGAATATCTGGTAAACCAGAGCTGCTGCCATTTCTTTTACTTTGTTTGCTTTCCTTACAAATTAACAAAAAGAATTTACATAAAGGAATTTGGAAGGAAGAAACACTTCTTCCTATGTACACTCTATCTCTAACGGGAAAGCAACAGTCCTGAATTCTGATTGAGAAAATGAAGAACCAAGATCTCACCAGCGAAGCTCTCACCAGACTACTTTCTCACGGTTGACTTTCTAAAAGTTGAGTTTTGCAAATGTTAACGTACTAGGTTTCACCACGTGCTCCACAAGTGCATTCTCCCACAAAAACTGAGAATAGGCATAATTTCAAATCTGAGCCTGCATATGCAACAAGTCTTTTTTTAGAAGTAGAACAAATCAACAGAATGCAACTTATTGTACACAATGGAAGAGGATGGTCAAGCTATATCCACAAGTAGTAGTAACGTAAATGTGCAATCTTGTTTATATCAAGGCACACATAAAATAATATGAGATAAAAACGTCAAAAATGAATTTTCCTGAACATCCAGCTTGGTAAAATTCTTGGCTCAAGTTACTCTGTTCAGTATATTCAACCAAAAACATTAAAACAACAAAATTTTTCTCAAATAAAACCCACTAAGTTCAAACAGCAGAGGGAGAAAGTATGGTGAAATGCAGAGAGAGAGAGAGAGAGAGAGAGAAACATCTGAGAAAAATACTCTGCACCTAAGTATGTCTTATGAGAGAAAATATGATGAAATTCCATAAATACTTTTCAAGCATCCACACTTGTATAAACAGACAAAACAAGAATCTTGACAATGCTACTGAAATACGGGCTGTCCTTCAATGCAGAAATACAAAAACCAAGATGCAAGTACTCCTACTTCAAAGTAGCTTTGACAATGAAGCCTCTTAAAAACTGCCAATTTATCACACCCCTTAGGACAACAACAAGAGACAAAAGGTCATCTTCGATAATCCCGAATCCAACATAGCAAAATGACATGATCATGCTAAGCAGGAGGACTAAATCTAGAGCAAGAATGACAAAATGAACTAGTGTTATCATATAGACCAAGGAAAACAGGAAAGTAAGTAAATCCTTCAAGATAAAGGAGCTAAATAAAAATAAATAAATTAATAACTCAATTTTCTTTCGTTTATGATTTCGAGGTCAATAAACACTTCTTCTTCTTCAATCCTTGGTTAATTTCGATTTCTTCATTTCCCGTTCATCATCTTCAACGGATTTGAGTTGAAAAATCTTAAGTAACTAATAACTATGAAATACCACACAAGCTGAAGTAACTCAATCATCAACTATTAAATTAAATGATTAATTCCCATTAATTTCTTCCTTTGTAGAATGTGATAAAGGAATATGGATCTGAAGACAAAGAAGTCTATCTAATCAATTACGTAAACACATTCATCAACACTTTTCCAAGTAGTAATCGAGCTCGAACAGAAACGAGAAAAAAAGAGTGAACTTTATAGACATAGACTATGATTTAGGAATAATTGAGCAAACCTAATAATAGAAAACAAAAGAACTGTTCCGATCGATGATTTAGACCTAGAAATGAAAAATCCCCCGAAAAATTAGTCATCAGAGGATGGAGAAAACAAATCACGTAGAGGGAGAAGAGAGAGAAGCAAACCCCTAGGTCTGTCTGAGCGAGAAAAATGGCGCCTCGAACAACCCAAAAATCTGTCGAAAACACAATCAGGCGGTAGAGAGAGAGAAGAGAGAAGAAACAGAACAGAGTGAAATGACATGCACAGGGAAATAGAGCGTCAACGATGATGATGAGCGTTATTCAAATAAAAAAATAGCATTGAATTAATAGAAGTGAAAAGGCCAAACCACCAAAAAGCGCGTTTTGGTTGTAAGAACGCAAACTTCTTATTTCTACCCCTGCAATGATTTTCAAACACTTTTTTTTCCTAATTGGAATAATAGATTGAAAATTCTATTTTAAAAAAAAGGGAAATATATTTAAAAAGGAAATTTTTGCTGCTACCTTTAAGCAAGAAAAGAAAAATCTGAAGCTAACATTTGCTGATTTTGCTTCCTCACTAATTTCTCCTTTATTTAAATTCATTTTTATATACATTGGGCTTTTCCAAATTCTCTTCAATGTTGCCGAAAAACAAAAGGATTTCATGATTACCATCTGCTGGGCTTTGTAATTAACATGCCCTCATGGATTGCTTACATATAAAACCAAATCTCTATTAATTTTATTAACATGTTTAATAAGAAGAAAAAAAGAAAATATGTTGCTTTGTTTCTTATGATGTTTTAATACTTAATATTCAACTCTTCTTGCAAGTCAATTGAAAAAGTCAATTTGACGGTGGAACATGTGTAAATCCACTAATTTCAAGTATTTTTTTTTTCTTTTGTTTATTCAATTACTAACCACTAACTACGTTGGAACAACATTACATAGCCGCTACTTGGCATTTCATAATTCATATCTTTTTGGTTACACATTTTTAATAGTAGTACTCATTAGCACAAAATTATATTGGCTAATTAATTTTATGATGAATTGACAACCCTACAGTTCTTCCTAATCTCTCCAGCAGAGGCTGTAAGGGGACTAATATTCCCCATCTTGATCATGGAATTCACAAAGTCCTCAAAAAAAAGCTCCTGATTAGTGCTATAGCTCTCTACCAGACTTTTGGTGGTTGTAGCAGCGGTTTCGCTAGAAAACAGGCCTTGGTCGGAGCCCAGAAGACCCTTTCCCACCAGCAAGTTCTTGAAGTAATGGTTGTCGAAGAGATCGGTAGAGTTCCGGTCGAGCGCGGTGGTCTTGTTGCCGTCTCCGTTGACAGGGCACAGGCTTTGCAAATCGGTTAACATGGTCGTCTCCATTGTGGGGTCTGCCGCGCTTGTACCGTTGAAGTTGAACAATCTGTTGCTGAAAAATGCACACTTCGCCAATCCAATAGTATGAGCCCCTGCAATATGCGCACATAAAATCCAATTTGTGAATACCCTTACTTTTATAAGCATTTTTTGGACATGAACTGCTCGTAGAAAGCTGCTGTGAAAGTACCTGATAAAGCCACAACGTCTGTGATGTTTAGGCCAACGTTGAGGAACTTGGTGATAATGGTTTCTAGACTATCAAATGGAGTAGGAAGCCCAGTATTAGCTCCTGTCTGGTTTGACACTAGTCCATCTCTTCTTCCCAGTAAAACCTTCCATGAACGTCCTCCACTCTGCGAATAAACAAGAGTTATTTTTCCTTGATTGGCCTATGTCTATCTGAAAACGTGCGGTACATAAAACTGTTTAATTACAGTTGATGTTACGATCATCCGGTATATATATTTTTTACTGTGCCTCCGGTAGAATGTTCCTCAATATAACATATAACAAGAAAAAGCATAAGATGACAATCATTAAATATAACATCGATATTCGATTGACATAACAAAAAAAATTTAAGCATCGAAAAATTATGTTACGCATCTTCAATGTCTATCAATATTATGTTGATATAACAACAATAAATTTAATTATTTAAAAATGATATGGTGTAGCTTAAACGTCAATATTACGTTTAGTGACCATCATGTTATATTTTCTTATGTTTGAAAGATGGACCTCCAAAAGGACCGTCATTTAGCCTTATATATTATTAAGGCAAAAACTTACTAAAAGGACAGAGTCTCGTGCAGCCAAGGCTAATATATCAGCGCAAGATACAACTCCACTGCACTCACTTTCCACGGCGCTTTTGATTGTATCAATTACTTCAAAGCCTCTTGCAGAATTCCGATTTGGAGCAGCAAATTTCTCACCATCCTCTCCATCTAACAAGACCGACGCATCACAACCCTACATTTAATCATATCATCAAAGACAGACTTATGATTACTTCGCGTTGATAAATGAAAAACAAAAAGAAATTAGGTGACATACAAGAATGGATGCTCATGAGATATATAAAGATCCTCACATTTACAAAGCAGTCATGGAAGTGAAGGCGAATCAAAGAAGCAGCCATGCGCGTTTCAGTCATGATTGCGTTAAAGACTCCTTTCCGGACAATCATACCAAGTTTCGGACAGGTTTTGTAATAGAAATCTGTAGTTAGTTGAGATCTTGTAACAAAACACATCCCAAACAAAATGAGTACAACAATCAAAAAGCTCCTCTTCATTGTTTCTTCAATAGACATATTTTGCTAGCTTTCTCTATTTAGTCTCTACACTCAAAAGGGATGCACTAGCTAGCTTTGAATTGGTATGTGAAAACATGAAGAGGGATTACATATTTATAGCCAAAATTTTATATGCTTTACAGGTTAATTAGTGCTGCTCTGACGTACGGCGGCTGCAGCCTACAGTGGAAGTGTTTGCCTGGGATAAGAAAACCACCATGCACTTAATTAGACTGCATGTGTTGATTAATTATAAATTCATAAACAGAGATTAGTGCTTTTAGTTGACATTATCAAAAAGTTTAAATTAAAATATTCACTGACCAAGAGCATTAATGGTGCGTTCATGGTTATCGGATCTGGGATTGTTGTGATTTTAAAAGAAGCAATACTATTACGACTTATAGCAAAAGTACAAGCAGAAATACTAACAAGAGAAAAAGTAATACCTAAAACTTCAGCTTCTTAATATCACTTGAAAAACTGCGTTGATGTTTGTATAGAGTGCTTCATTCATTTTATATATGTATATATATCAAACACTCCAATTGATCGCAGATATGTAATTTTTTAATGCAAAATGATAAGTGGTGGATTGCCCTGAAATCCAAGTTTCATTGACTGATAGTTTTATTGCTGATAGTTTGGAGATTTCATATTTGTAATTATTTCGTTTGTCTTACCTTGTGTTTGGTAGTGGTTTACACAACTTTTTTAGTTATAAACAGTGTAAAGTTCCCACATGCTACAATAACAATAAAAAAAATCGTTACAATGTAAAGCTCTCACATGCTACAATGAAAACAGTTCCAACCAACGGTTTTGACCACCCTCTCAAACACTCTATTAGTTTTTTTTTTTTTTTTTAATAAACAGAAGGCATCATTATTAGGGCTTATAAGGTTGAAATTAGACAAACACAAAAAGTTTTGAATAGTGCGATTTTTTTTTAATCATAGTGATTAATTTTTTTTTATTTATAACACTCATTGCACTAGCTAAAAGTAAACGTAGATAATAAACTACTATAAATCCATACTTAAAATATTTAATTTTCTTTTGTAATTTTTGTTGCTCACCGTTGTATAGAATTAGGGCATTAAATTCTCAACACAAACGTGTTGAATGCTTTTGAGAGCTTTTCTATTGCAAGCAGTCAAGTTCATGAATCAAGACAGTTAAATATATCGTATTGGAGCTTGCATGTATATACATACACAACAGCTAAATACCTTTCTGCATCCACTTGTGCTCTATAAAAAATGATGTAAAGGTTAAATGTGTGTGTCTATATATATATATATATATGTATATATATATTAATACCGAAAGCTTTTGGAGTGTGGGCTTAGTGCCCATATATATTATCTGCATAAGATGGATGGAGAGCTACGGAAGCAATTGATTATTCACTGATCATCCCGCATCCCGCAACTAGTAGTGATGTTGCTTTACTGAAACAATACACTCACTGATGATTAAAATATTTGTTTCGGTTTACTAAACGTGGTGAAGGTTCTATAGTAGTGCGCAATTAAAAATTTTCTTTGATGTATATCGTTCTGCGTACTTGTTGAGGGGATTAACAAAAAAAAAGGCTTACTGATTTCTTTACAGAAATTGGAAATTCTTCCGTTTTTTGTTGGTGAAAATCTTACTTATCGAAGAAATTTTAATTAAATACTTTTCTCAAAGGAAAAAAAAAAAAAAATCAGGTTGGCAAGTCTTTTATGCAAGTCCGAATACCAGCAAATTTTAGAATACAACTTTTAAGATATTTGATAAGTATAGTTAGAACTAACTTTTTAATATAAAGTTATTACAAATTACAATAAAAAAAGTTGCTTTTTACCTCCCCTCCAACCACGGATTTAGCAAATTAGGACAAGTTCATAAACCATGGGTGCAAATGAAGACAAACGGCAAGAAAGACGGTAAAAAACATTCATAAATGACGTAGAACCAAGAAGCGGTACCCATTGGGAAGCGTAAGAGAACGATAACGACACCAATACCACAGAACGGCAACATTTGGAAAATAGGAATTTTTTTAAAATTATGACGAGAGTGTTTTTAAAATTTTTGCTTCGAAAAACTTGTGAAAACCAAATGACGCCAAAAACATGGCATGAGTCGGAAAATATTAGAAAACGACAATTCCCTTAGAAAACGACAAAAATGTTATCCAACAGAAATTAAAGGGAAAAAACAAAACGAAACAAAAGCAACAACAGCAACTGTGAAAGGGAAGTCAGGGACAACAAACCCTAATAACTTCATCTATTATAAAAGAAGTAAGATCAACGACAATAACATGAAAAGTTGACGTTGGTCATGAACGACACGAGGAACAGAGCAGGACAATAAGAAAAGAAGAACATCATCGCTTTAAAAAGCTACAATGATAAACGCAAAAAATGATAATAAAAACAACAATTGGAAAGGGATAATAGAGACGACAATGAACGTGCAGAAGTACATCACTGGTTAAAACGACGCTCGGAATAACATGCATGTGAGGGAACAGCAATAACATAGAGAAACGACATGAGTCGCAAAAAAACAGAACTCGACATTAATGTAAAAGCAATATAATCAGAAAACGACAACAGCATAACAATATAGATATGTTACTTTCGGAAAACGACATTAACGTCGAAAGAACGGGCCTTTTTAGACCCTTTGATGGGAATGGAAACAACTAGCAGTTGAAACGAATGGTTCTAACCAATATTCGGGGTTGGTTTGAGAAATTAGTTAAAACTTATACATTGTAGCATATGAGAGGTTTATATTGTAGCAAATTATTTTAGGATGTGAAAGCTTTACACTGTAACCAACTGAACTTTTTTTTAACATGTCCCAATTTTTATACAAACGACATGTTTTGGCTTTTTGCCCTCTCAACTGTGAGGAAAACAAATCATGTCCCAGGTGTTTAGCAAAGTGGTGGGAACTGCGGTTTCCACCACAAACTCAGTTATGAACAGTATAAAACTCTCAAATGCTACAGTAACAATAAAAAATTGCTACAGTGTAAAGCTCTCACATGCTACAGTAAAAGTGGTTCTCACCACTGGTTTCCACCATCTTCCAAACACCCTGTCGTTGCTTAGTTCTTTAAAAAACGACATACTAATGACCACATTTCCTTAAATTACGCGTAATTTATTTTTCATGATGCCACGTCGTTTAGTGTATAAAAATACTTTGCCCTCGCTCACAAAAGGATAAATCGTTCTGTAGTTATTTATTTTACTTTAAGCACTAAACTACATATCCTTTTTAGTTTTAAAAAGAAACGAAATGTCGTTTTATTGAGAAAATAGATATAAGACGTCATTCGTTCCTGAAAGAAAAACGACTTGTCAGATATTAAAAAACCCTCTAAGAGAAAAAAAAAAAAAAAAAAAATCCTCAAAGTAATACTACGACCATCAAATATTTTTTATTTTCTCATTTGAATTTAAAAAAAAAGACAAGAAAAAGAAAAGAAATGACTGGCTAGAATCCAACATGGCGCCAAGAATTATAATAATAAATATACACCAAAAAAGGGGAAACGGTTGGACAGATAACAAATCGTATCTGAATATGAATTGCGGAGCACCCAATTGTCTCTCTCTCACACAAACTCACTCCAATAAAATCCACAATTATAAACGTACAGATCCTTCTCTTTCTCCTCTCCTCTCTCTTTCTCTCTCTTGCTCTGCTCTATCAAATTCAACCACAATGGCTCTCAGAGTCCCCGCCGTCGCAGCTTCAGCTCCCTGCGCCACCGCGGCCCCGAAATCGACATTCCTAGGCTCTCAGAATCAGAAACTAGCCAATTCGCTTCTGATGCTCCGACGGCGGAGCAAGGTTCCGACGAGTCGTTTGGCTGTGGTTGACGAGCAGCAAGAGCAGGTCTCGTTCACGGAAGAAGAGGCTTCGCTCATCGACGCACTCATCGGAATTCATGGCCGAGGCCGCTCCGCTTCTCCTCAGCAGCTCACTGTAATTTCTTTGCTTTTCAGAATTTATTATACTATTTCTTATAAAATTTCCTTTTTTTAGTTGACGGGGAAAATGCTTTTTACAGGATGTTGAGCGGGCAGTTCAGGCTTTAGAAGATTTGCAAGGTGTGCCTAATCCGGTGCGTTATCATGCCTATACAATATACTTTGACATACGACATAGTTTGGTCACCAATTCATTTTTATGTTATTTGGAGAAATTGTATTCTGTAGCTTTTAGATTTTACTTCTGCTTCGGTTTTTCATTTAAGCAAAAATGAGCGCTTCTACTGAGAGTTTTAAACTTTTATATCCTTTATTTTATTTTATTTTTTCTTTTTATACACTTCAGTCCTCAATAGATGACATGCCACTTGTCTAAAGTAGTGTTAAAGGTTACATTTATTAAAAAAACGACGAACTCATCTGTCATAAAAAAATTAGTGCAACTGCCACTACACCTTAAATGCACACACATCCAAAGAAGTAAACATTTCATTTAGTGGAGATTAACATAAAAAGGTTTTAACTTTTTGTTGAAAGCTTAAATGCTTTATGAGTGTCAATGGTTCACGTGTTGAGCCTTGCTTGAATTCATTTCTTAGAGTCCCCGTTTTAAAATCTCAATGGGAGCATGTGTCTCATTGTGTTACGCATAGCTCCATCAGTACATTCAAACACACAAATAGATATAGGTAATTGAAGTCTTTACATATAGGTCCATTTTATCTTGAGCAATTGCAGACGAGCTCCAGTTTGATTGAAGGACGCTGGCAATTGATGTTCACCACTAGACCCGGATCAGCGTCTCCAATACAAGTAAGAACTGGAATGAATATCTCATCATTTTCACTTTTCTTAAAATGGACATTTGAAACTTTGTTGTGGAACAAATTTATCCAATTTGTTGATGTTTTGTCCTAATTAATGTTTATATGTCATTTTGCAGAGAACATTTGTCGGGGTAGACAACTTCACTGTATTTCAAGAGGTATATCTTAGAACAAATGATCCTCGTGTGTCCAATATTGTGAAATTCTCTGAAGCAGTTGGCGAGCTCAAAGTTGAGGTATGTTGTCTTAATTTCTCTCCAATATCATAAAGTCCTCTAAGGTATGTCCGACAACAAGTATCACGTCAAAAAAGGGGAACGAATCAAGCGTGATTCACTAATAAGGAAACATACCGACGAATCCCTAAGTTTATGTATGTATTGGTGTCACCTTAAGTGACAGTTTTGATTTATTAATGCATTGTGTAACTCTGTATGAACAAGATCACAACCAAACCGTCTTCCAGTACCAAACTCCCCATATTTTAGGAAGTTGAATGATGATAATTGGATTGTGTTTTTTGTTATTTGGGGCATCTGATATTTTCTCTGTGTTTGTTGAGTTTATTAACCATAAAAGTTTCCATAAAAAGTCCCACTTTCCCTTGCACATAATCTGTTTATTTTTATTTTATTATTTTATTATTATTATTATTATTTTGTACTAATGTGTTGTTAGTTCAAATCAGGCAGCAGCATCGATCAAAGATGGAAAACGGATACTTTTCCAATTTGACAGAGCAGCCTTTTCTTTTAAGTTTTTGCCATTTAAGGTTCCTTATCCTGTCCCGTTCAGACTTCTAGGAGATGAAACAAAGGGTTGGTTAGATACCACATACTTGTCCCAGTCTGGAGACCTCCGAATCTCAAGAGGAAATAAGGTGAACAGGCACTTTAGTCTCTCTGAGAAGATGAATTAAATCTAATTGCTCATGATTTTCTTATTGCTCAAAATCCAGTAAAATCTCTGTAGTGCAGGGAACCACATTTGTGCTACAAAAGAAAACAGAACCCAGAC
Source organism: Artocarpus hirsutus (assembly GCA_946598075.1). Lineage (NCBI taxonomy): Eukaryota > Viridiplantae > Streptophyta > Magnoliopsida > Rosales > Moraceae > Artocarpus > Artocarpus hirsutus. The sequence continues at coordinate 43,586 of CAMOHE010050165.1, forward strand.
AAAAACTGCTCTCAGCCATATCAACAGATACAGGAGTTCTAGAGGTAAAATTGCTGTTATAAATTGCTTTTTGAATTACACTGAAGGAAGGTAATTCTATAATTTCACTCCGCCACTCGTCATTTGAATATTTTTAACTTCTGCAGGCGATCAATGAGTTTATCTCCTTGTATCAGAAAAAAGGGGAAGGTGAAGCAGAACTTGAGGAGGGGGAATGGCGGTTGCTGTGGAGTTCACAGGTAATCTCAGAAAAATAATAGCAACCAATTTTTTCTTCTCTAAGATAGAGAAGACTAGTGTCCTTATGGTTGTTGGGTTTCAAAAATGAATGAATTGTGGCAATGTCTCGGATAAATTCAGCTAGAAATTAGATGCAACAGATTGGCAAGCTTGTACGATGAACAAGTTCAAGATGGTCAATTTTTATGTTGTTTCACCAAAAATTATCGTTTTGCATATTGCAGATGGAGACCGACAGTTGGTTAGAGAATGCTGCCAAGGGACTCATGGGCAAGCAGGTATGTTACTATAATGGCACGCTTCTAATACTATCTCCCACATATCAAAAAAACTAATCTGTACTCTTTGAGAAATTTTCTTCACTGACTAATTGGCCTCCTGAATTTCTTGGTGCTGTGTTTAGATTGTCAAAAATGGTCAGATCAAGTTTGTGGTTGACATCTTGCTTGGGCTCAAGTTTTCCATGGTTGGCACTTTTGTGTAAGGTTCCTTTTACTCGAGTATTTAGTAAATCATAAAGCTAGATCCTCTTTAATAAAGGACTTCTCATTTAGTGTTTGACTAACAATAATACATTGTATTAATGCATTGGTTCTGATTTGTCAACAGGAAAACGAGCACAAACACATACGACATTACTATGGATGATGCAGCCATAATCGGTGGAGGCTTTGGCTATCCATTGGAGCTTGAAAGCAAGTTCGATCTTGAGTTCTTGTAAGAGCTCCTCAATCTTAAATTGCCTTTTTTTAATGATATTTACTGGATGATTTTAATCATGTTGTTATATTGTTTGCTGTAGATATAGCGATGGCCAGATCAGAATTACCCGAGGATATAATAAAATCATTTTTGTTCACGTAAGGACTGATGGATCGAAGCAGAAATAAGGTAAAAATGATAAACATGTATGGTGATGATTTAATGTTATGGAAAGCCGAGTATACACTTGGCAAGTGTAATATGGAGAAAAGTTCTTCCAGTTATAGGCTTGCACCAACATGTGCTATTCACAAGTACTAATTTTCCACTACATCTCATTCAAGAGGATTTAACTAATCTTGGGAAAGTAGTCATCACAAGCACAAAACTCAATGACTTTGAAGTGCAAGGAGTCAATGGAGAAGCCAAGGTTTCTTTTTATGAAATTTCTTGAGGCCAAGACAAGGTAATATCTTTCATTCGGACATCGAGTAACGACTACTGCAAGTAAGAGAATGCGAATATTATATCCTTCAGTCTCAAAAGGCTACTACTTTCCGCCCTAAAGATTCCTAACCTCATTTACCCTTCTTTGGCGAATGCGACTTGACTTCGTCGGAGAAGCCATCGGAAAAAAAAAAAAAAGTTGCCAGGAATTTGATAATGCTTTTGACATGTGGACCAGAACGCATAGGTGGAACATCTTTCAGTTTACCGCAGTAAGGAAAAGGATCTTAAGAGAGGTGCTGCATAATAATAATAATAATGGTATAAATAGATCCTTCTAAAAATTAATAATAATAAATAGAGGCTGACCATTATTATCCCAGTCCTAATTTTTAGTTCTCTAGCCTCACATCTTATGCCACTTGGAGTTATTGCTTTAAAATTAGTAAACAAAAATGAAAAATAAAATCTCACAAATATTTTGAGAGCAAAACTTATAACTACTTAAAGAGGAGCAATCCCAAACTAAAACCACAAAAAGACCTGTTCCACTTGCGTGCATTAATTGATTAAACAGATCAACCCCAAAGTTAAAAAAAAAAAAAGGTTTAACTCGCTAAATCTCGCCATGAATAAAGCAAAAGATGACTGATTCAATTTACGATAAATACTAGAATGGATCACAAAGTAATTGGCCCAGTTAAAGGTGAACCTTGATCGCGACAACTCACCAAAGAGCAACTTCAATCAGAATCCTGATTTTACATGCTACAATCTGTGTCTATGTACATGGCGATGGAAGGGTCCCAATAGGCAAACAAAATAAATCAGGCGGTAGAAATTTTCAAGCATGACCTGCTTCTGTTGATTTCAGCTATCACCATCAAAACCAAATGACTTTATTCTGGTGTATAAACTAAGAAATGAAAGCCCTCATCAACCACGACCAAGTTTCTTTTGGACTTTTTGGTTAGTCATGGGTTCACAACAGCTGAGCATAATGAAGCTGATGATGTTTACGAACTCCGATGGAAATACAAGCAAATCTTCATCCTTTTCTTCAAACTTTTTACCTGAATTTCTCAGCAGCTTCATCATCAAACGATCAAGTACTTCCCATGGCACACAGAAACCTTTCTTTCTGCTTCCATGTATTCAGTTTCCCACTACTCCAGGGCTCTGATCACCACCACTATTGCATGGGTAGAAAGTTCGCGCTTAGCAACAAAAATCTCAAACACCACGCTGAAATCCATCCTCAGAAGATAAGGGACATAAATGCTAATCCCTAGGCAAGGAGATCCAGCATACATCTAAAAACACAAATGAAAATTACGAGCAAAAAATGTCTAAAATGCGCGGTAAACAAACTCGCTTTTAAAATGGGTGACTAAGTTCAGAATGCAGTATCAAGATGATCAAACATACTTCAGCATGGGATCCTCAATCCCCGTCCCTGGTTGTTTGTGTCACGACCTGCCATATTCGGGGCTGTGCTTTAATACTTTTCTTACTTATATAGCTTTAGAAATTTAGGAATAATTTTTTCTTAACAATAACATACATATGCATATACAAACCTCTTTTATATATATATATATATATATATATATATATATATACACACACGTAACATGTTATCAAAACATTTCCTATGTAGTTAACATATATACTTAATTAACTTTCTTACATAAATTTTTACATCTTTTTCGAGAGTAGTTATCTTTTTCGGCTAACATGAACACTATTGTCGAGAAGGACATTGCTTACCAAAAAAACATATATATATATATATGATTATACAAAATTAATAAAGCCAAAATTTTGCTAGCCACATAGTTATATACAGTTTTAGAAAAATATATCAAAGGTCCATTTTTCCTAATCTAAGTCAACATCCGACGTATTGCTATTTTCTGAATCCACTTTCGGTTTTCTTCCTCTTCTTCACTGGAGTCGATGGGCTCATCATCACTAGCATAAATGAGCTCACGAGGTTCCGAGACGAAATCAAGCTCTTCCTCCTTACCATCATTTTCATTCATCTCTGCATGGGGATCTTCAAGTGGTGCTATCACATTTTGCTGTGCATGTAATATTTTCATGATAAAATCATCTAAACTGTAAAAATCTCAAGGATATTGGATCTGATGTCGTACTTCGTTGGGAAGATCTCGCGATATTAGGCCACAAAGTAATGGTATCTCGTGTAGAATCAGGTATCATCATCTGACGAAATCTCATAAGATAATATTCCACTAATTCGCCCACATATCTTCCTCATATCGGCTCCACACGTAAATAAAGTCGGTGGCGCCAATTTGCCCAAACAAATGGGTTAACTTGAACCTGCATGTTGTTAGTAGGTGGTAGCGGTGCGAATTCTTCGGAGATATGTCCTTTAAACCCTTCCCAGTCTTGTTGCTATCCTTCTGGGCCTAATCGAATCCACCAAACTTGTGCCTTTCTTTGTAATCATCCCGAGGCTAAAAAGACCTAGAGGTGAAGTAGGGTATGGTATATTGTGAAAATTACTTCTATAGCATGAAGCCACTCGGTCAAGATCATGGGTTGTCGACTACTGTAATAACTGAGTGGTATCATATCTTGAAAAGCTACACTAGCCTTTCAATCTGCATCCACATTGCGTTCATTAGGTGGTGCCACCGTTACTACATTTATCTTCATTAGTATTGTATTTCTATAAAGATTAATATTTTTATACTTAAATTAAACTATCTTACTTGAGCTATGGCAAGGAGCATGTGGCAATGTGTAGTAGGATGGCAGGATACCCGCTCTGATACCAACTTAAATCCCAAGCATACACTCATTCATCATCACATACCTTACAATTAGGTAGATATACCATAGGCTAACTTAAATAACTACAAGCCCCACTTGAAAGAGAACAAAATAAAACAACACAACCATGAATTTAAAGTTAAGAGGCTAGACTTTACCAAAGAAAAGTAGTGAGCTTGAACACTTTTCACGCCCTTGATTTTCTCAACTTCCTAGGCATGATTCTTGACAAGAAGAAACCTTATCAAACCCCCATCAATCCCAAAAAAAAATCCCTAAAACTTAGGTAAAGATTAGTTTTTACCTTGAAAATCAAGGAAACTTTGAACTTATGGCTTGATCCTACTTATAACTTGCTTGGAAGAGGTTTTGTGAGGGATTTGCTTTGAGAAAATTTTGAGAGGAAAGAGACTTAGGGGCTGCCGAATATGAAGGGAAGAAAAGAAAAAAAAAAAGTGTTTACATTAAGCTTAAATCATGATTTCTAAACTTTGATTTTTTTTAAGACAAGGTGACTCATCACCTTAAACTATCATTAAAAATAAACTTGGCCTTTTGGGGTTGGACCACATCAAGGGATGTGGTGGTCCAATCCTATCCCTTTGGGTGTCCCCTTGGTGGGATCCTCCAAACTTTACAAAGTGAAATTTTTTAACACATAGTATTTGTAATGACCGAGAAATGTCATTAACAAAACCTAATATTTTATTGGGTTTAATTAATGAATTAACTTTTAAAAATGTGATTTTTGTAAAAGTTGTAATTTTTGTACAAAATTACGATAAAGTATTAATAAACGGCATTGATTGCAT
>CAMOHE010050165.1:48611-90006 GCA_946598075.1 Artocarpus hirsutus
AAAGCATAATCGGATCATGCATTCATTTGATTGTCCATGTGGGATTTATGGGACTTACTGGGCGTTAGCTCATTAAGTTTTTCATGCTGTAGGTATTCCGACGAGAAGGTCAGAATAAATTGTAACGATGAGCTGGCGGACGGATGATGGGTGCAGATTGGGTATGGAGTCCGCTACTGAATGTTTCTGCTGTACATACTATAAGTTATTTTGAAAAAGAATGTTCGAACAGGAAAATGTTGTAAAAGTATGAATGTTTATGTAAATACAAGATTATGAAAGTATTTTGGAGGTTTCTAAAAATTATGGTATGTGAAATATTTATTTAGTTTTTTTTAAAAAAAAAAAAGTTTCCTCAATTTTTGGCCCTAAGTAAGTAAGAAAAAGGTTTTAATCACAGCCCGAAAATGCAGGTTGTGACAATATTTTCTTATACTGTTAGGATAAAACCGATGGAAAATGTATACATAAGCTGTATAAAATATCCTGCTTATTCTCTAGTTCACCTTTGGACCTCAAACATAGTATTTCATATATCTATATTGTTACTTTAGCAGTGTACTTAAACTGCATCATACCCCTTTTACACTGGTTTAGGGTTTTAACATGCTCTACTATTTTATTTATACCTTAATCATTCATTAGTTTATACCACAATATCATAGTTACTTGCAATATAAAATTCAGTTTATGGATACTTGTTACAAATTTTTGGGCATTTAGGCTCACAAAAATTGTATTTAGCAATATTCAACATCACATCGAGTCTACAGTGAAATTTTCTAATTTTTACAAAAAAAAAATACGATTTATTAGGGTAATTTTTACAATAACATTCAATATTTAATCAGATTTAATTAATGAATTTACTCTTATAAATCGTATTTTTTTTTGTAAAAATTAAGAATTTCACTGTAGACTCGATGTGATGTTGGATATTGCTAAATACAGATTTTGTGAGCCTAAATGCTCGAAAATTTGCAAACAATATCCATAAACTGAATTTTATATCGCAATTAACTATGATATTGTGGTATAAACTAATGAATGATTAAGGTATAAATAAAATAGAAGAGCATGTTAAAACCTTAAACCAATGTAAAAGCGGTATGATGCAGTATAAGTACACTGCTAAAGTAAAAACACAGATATATGAAATGCTGTGTTTGAGGTCCAAAGGTGAACTAAAGAATAAGCAGGATATTTTATACAACTTAAGTACATTTTTCATTGGTTTTATCCTAATAGTATGAGAAAAATACTGTGTGATAAAAAATTACACTGTGTAAAGTTTGGAGGGTCCCACCAAGAGGACACCCAAAGGAATGGGATTGGACCACCACATCCCTTGATGTGGTCCAAACCCAAAAGGCCAAGTTTATACTTTATGATGGCTTAAGGTGATGAGTCACCTTGTCTTAAAAAAAAAAAAAAAAAATCAAAGTTTAGAAATCATGATTTAAGCTTAATGTAAACAATTTTTTTTTTCATTTTGCACCTTCATATTCGGCAACCCCTAAGTCCCCTTCCTCCCAAAATTTTCTCAAAGCAAATCCCTCACAAAACCTCTTCCAAGCAAGTTATAAGTAGGATCAAGCCATAAATTCAAGGTTTTCTTGATTTTCAAGGTAAATACTAAACTTTACCCAAGTTTTAGGGATTTTTCTTTGGGATTGAAAGGAGGTTTGATAAGGTTTCTTCTTGTCATGAATCATGCCTAGGAAGTTGACAAAATCAAGGGTGTGAGAGGTGTACAAGCTCACCACTTTTCTTTGATAAAGGCTAGCCTCCTAACTTTAAATTCATGGTTGTTTTGTTTTGTTTTGTTTTGTTCTCTTTCAAGTTAGACTTGTAATTATTTAAGTTAGCTTGTGGTATGTGTACCTAATTCTAAGGTATGTGATGATAAATGAGTAGGAAATTAAGAGGTGTATGCTTGGGATTTAAGTTGGTATATGAGTGGGTATCCTGCCATCCTACTGCATATTGCCACATTCTCAGGTTTTCCTTCATCAAGTTTTGGATTTCCAGGTAATTTTATGGAATAGATTTCTTGGAACACCAACCAATCGTCAATAGAAAATAAACAAGCATCAATATATATATATATATGTATATATATGTTATAAAAACTACAACTAAAAAAAAATGATTATAAATCAAGAAGTAAAAAAAAAAAAGATTACTGCAAAACTAGCTAAAGCTACAAACAAAATTATCAACAATTAAAACACGATCAATATTTCAATCTAACATACCAGAGAAGTATTCAAAAGGCTACCAATCATAAGTAGGGAAAAGAAGAGAGAAAAGAACTGCCAAAGAAAAATGATGTTGAAAGGACATATATATTTTCTGAATTGATCAATATATTGGCATTATTCTATTGAGGTTTACACAAGTTCCTCATATATGAGGAGATACAAGAACAGAAAAAAAAGAAACTAAGGTAAAAACGGTAACTAACTAACTAATAATATGCTAATTAGCTATCTAATCTTGTCTAATCTTCTTTCCTAATTTACAAATGTGACACCTATTATTTTCTTAACAGTTAATATGGTAATTAAATTAATTATTAATGCGCCAACTAAAATTTGTTTCATCTAAAATCTTTTTCATCCTATTTATTTCTACCTATTTCAAAATTTTCTAAAAATTTTTCTATATCTATTTAATATATTTGCCGAAGCACTCTTGGAACATCAAATTAATTATGAAAATGCCATTTGGCATTATATGAACTAAAGTCTCTGAAGGAGACATAATACACTTAATGCTTTACCTACTTGTCTCCCACTTTCCATTATTTTCCTTCTTCAATCGTGCCCTCCAACAAAGAAAAACCATGTATTTATTTTCTTTTCTCCATGCAACACTTATCTCTCCCTTCCTCCTCGAAATGTCTTCCTCTCATTCCTTTCTTCTTCTTCCTCTTCTTCTTTCCTATACTCTCTAAGTCTGAGGAACCCAGCTCCATGTCGTTCAAAAGTCTTCATATTAAAGTTGAACTTGAGCTTTAATCCTCTGAATTGATGACTTACAGTCTTTAATGAGATTTTGAGGTAAGATTTTTAGAAAATTAATCTAGTTTTATCTACAATCTTTATTTTGAATTTGCTTATTTATTTTGCTGCACAATTTACATTTTATGATTTTGAATGAGCAAGTTTGATATAAACATGTTTTCACCCTTATTTGCAAGAAATACTTGAGATATGGTTTGCTGATGATATTGGTATAAAAAAATCCACGAGGATATGTTTATTATGAGTATATAATACATACTAATTATGTTGATATGGTTTTGAGATTTTGTATAGGGACAATATGATTTGGTGTAAAGGGAAACTTGGTATTCCGTAAAACTTGTAATACCTCTATGGGTAGTGGCCCTTTCTTGAAATTCTAGTATTAAATAAAAACGAATTTTGTAAATTGGTTTGCACATTTAAAAAGTAGACATCCTAAGCTATCTAACAAGCTATCATAAGCCTAAATCGGAGTTGTATTTTATTTTCTATGAGTTGTATTTTATTTTCTATGAATTTTTTAATTTTTGGATTGGAAACTAGTAAACCTGTCAATAGCAGTATACCGTCGTTTACCTTAAGTAAACTACCTGTTAAATTGTGTGCTGATTGTAAATAGTAAACCTACCTTTTTTGCAAAAGTAGACTGCTAGTTTGCCATGGTATACCAGCTGTTAACCTGAATCAAGAACCCAACTTTACTCACCTCTTAATTCCTTAATGTCTTGCAACCTTTCCTATACTATCCTAAGTGATTGATGAATTTTATTAGGGACTAAAACATATAGATTACATGAATACATTTTATATTGTGTTAAGATAAAAATTGTTTACTTTGGTATTCAAAAAGAAATTTGCATAAAAGCTTTAATGGCACACTAGTGAGATGAATTTACACATGATTTACTTGTGAAAGTAGTTGTATGTTGTGCTTTAGTTTTAATTGTCCTTATGCAAGCCTTAGGATCAAGGGAGTGTGGAGCTAATGTCAACTAATTCTGAGATTAAAAGATTGTTGATAAGCTTGGAAGGTATGGATTCTATTACTCATCTTTTGTGAGGTTTTTATTGAATTAAAATTGATTGTTTTATTGCAAGATATATATATATGTATATATATGATCACATATGAAACTATGACATGAACTCGTCCTGTATTGTACAGCGAGGAACATAATGAATTGACACATGTTATAAATTGAGAAGCATGGTTAAGAAAACTGACTCTATAAATAATGATTGAATATAGAGAAATGGTGAGACGCGAAGAGGGCGGCGGTTACGTTCTTGGACACGAATACCCTAAAAGTAAAATAAGAGGGAGGTGATGATGCTCCTTTAGGTCGAAAGCCCCAGAACGCACTGTACATAAATTGACTTGATGAGGACTCAGGGCTTGATGTCCTCTTACTGGAACACACCATTGTAATGTTTGTAGGGTGGCCAAGCCTGCCCACTTGGGTTCCAATGAGTTGAATAATACTCTATTGAACGTGGATACTTAGGAATAATAATGAACTGTAATATTTGTATATATTTATATGTATGAAACTCGGTAATGATTAATTATGGTATCCACGGAATATGAGCATAATAAATCTCATAATTTATAAAATAATGAGCAACATTAACTAACCATGCAAGTTTTAATATGGTAATAATAAAAACCTAAATGTGAGTAATGGTTTTCCCTACTGAGCATGTTGACGCTCATTCTTTTATGTTTTCATCTTTTTAGAACTCACTAAGTGTGAGACGGTTACGAGCAAAGTAGTTGAGGAAGCTATGTAACTATATTACATTAGAATTGCTTCAGTTGTTAAAGAATGTTCTTCATGATAATATAAGCATCGATTGTTACTTTCTGTGACTGTATTAAGATATGTTGAAGGTTGAAATGATGATGACGATAATTTTATATTATTAAATTTAAGGTGCTACATTAAAATGTGGTTAATTGTCATTTATATATTTTTTTTTATTTGAGAGTTTTCATTTAAGTCCCAAGCAATCTTATTTTTGAAGTTTTACTTTTATTTCTGATTTTTACTTTAATTCATTAAAAACTGTTAACCCTTATATAGCGACGTTACAACAAAGTTGACTATCCTTGATCATAAGAAATTTACATAAATTACAATCTCCTAAATTCGGCAACGAGATTGTTCCCGAATCCCTACTTTTCCACACTCTCCCTCAAGCTGGTTTGAAGATATCCACCATAGACCGCTTGCCAATTAAGTTGTTAAACTGCCTAATAGGTAGTCCTTTTGTAAATACATCAGCTACTTGCTCAGTGGTAGGAACATATGGCATGCAAATTAGCCCTCTCTCAATTTTTTCCTTAATGAAATGCTTGTCAACGTCTACGTGCCTTGTCCAGTCATGAAGCACTGGATTGTGAGCAATGGAGATGGCTGCTTTATTGTCGCAATACACTTTCATAGGCAATGGATTAGAGATTTTTAATTCTTCTAGAAGTCTCTTAATCCATAATACTTCACAGATTCCATGGGCAACTAATCTGAATTCTACCTCAGTACTGCTTCTTGCCACCACATTTTGTTTTTTGCTTCGCCAAGTGACAAGGTTCCCTCCGATAAACGTGCAATAACCTGAAGTTGATCGTCTATCAATTATGCTTCCAGCCTAGTCTGCATCAGTATATGCTTCTACCTGCAAATGTCCACGCCTCTTGAATAGCAAACCTCGTCAGATTAGGTCATCTGTCATAGCCGCGTCAGATTCCATTACCCGTTTCAGCTGCAAAGTAAGATAAAATATGCTTTATATGTTAGTCCATGTATATAAGCTAAAGGAGAGGAGGGGGATTGAAAAAACACCTTGTTGGTTGTCAAATAGTGTACAAATTTTTTTTAAAAGAGAAACAAGACTCACTCATTGATAATAAAAAATTTACAATATTAGAGAGGACGAGCTATCCCCCGAGAATCAACACAGAACATATTACAAAAAAGAAGCCCAACTCCTCACAAGGTCAACAAGCTTCCTTAATTATTCTCTATTTATCCAGCCGCCTGCCAAACGGATGACTCACAAATCCAGGTTTGGTTGCTAGACATGCGTGGCCGGCCAGACTCACAGAAATATGGGTGGTAATAATCACAACTACATCAATGACAATGACAACAATAGCAAAAATGCATAAAGCACAGAAAATATTAAGTACTTTAACTATAAGTTTCTAACTGATTATAAGAGGACAACACAACCAACCTCATCAGGAATTTCTTGAGATAACTGCTCAAGAACCGTCCCTAAAGCTCTTAGAGTTGCAAAGATCCTTTTCCTCTTAACTCTCTTTCTCTCCAACCTGGGTTCAAGAGATAATAATAAGTAAAGAGATGAATTATGCAGATTGCAGGCCAAGGAAGATACATAAAAATAAGATGAGGTAGGTCAAAAATTAACAACTTACCTTCATTGTTCTCAATTTGTTTTCCATTTTGCTTACAAGTAAACATTACTTGTTACATTTACACAAATAGATAAAAGCACTTAAAAAGCAAAGTAGTTAGGTACTCGCCCAAGTTTCCACTGAAAGCACCAGACTCCTTCAGCTTCATATCTTCGAGTAACTTGTCCACATCATTCTTTTCTCTGTAGAGTTTGTAAAACTCTTGCAGACGAGCTATGTCCTGGCTTCTATCTATTACTCCGCCCTCCCTCTTTGCTAGCTTTTGCTGAAGATGTGGATCCAAAAAAAATAATGAAGACATGGATACATATGCCCATGTGCCAACATGAAATTCTAGTACCAAGTGTAAGCTTCGCACAATATAACGGACAGATTTTGGAACAGAATTTACAGACGTCAAACTAAGCATATACCTTAATCACAGACATCAGTCCTGTTTTGAATTGTAACACTCCCCGTCCTTTCACTGTTAGGATCCAGATTTTGAGCCAGTGAATATGCATGCTCACACACTGCAGGTGAATTAAAAATGTTATCACCGTAAAACTTTTCCAAGTATCCAACTCTCTCGGAGATTGAAATTAATTTTCACTCGAGAGATTGAAAAAGAAAAAGACATTGGGATCCTCATCCTCGAATTCATCTGCCGCTCTCAGAATGTCATCTATATCCCTATTGTTTGCAAGCAAAGATGGAACATTTCCAGCAATCCCATCAATAGGCCGCCCATACTCATCTTTCCCAGTTCTTTCTCTCCTCAAAACGGAACAAACCAAACGCTCCCACAGATCCTCTACTTGAGACATTTTCTATAAAACATATGGCATATAAAATCTAAGAAAATTTTCAAACTGGATACATATAGCAAATTAAGTTGAAGAAAAGAAATCAAAAATCAAACTGAATCTGCACACAAAAGTTCATTTAATGTTACAACGAGTCAGAGCACAAAGGAAAAGCCATCACTGCACTGCTGCAGTGGATACAGCTCACATGAAATCAACGGCTATTCTTACACATAGTAAGCATAGGATTCAAGCAATTTAAGAAATAACTAGTCGATAATCAAACCACAATCATCACCTCAACCTTTCTGACAAGCCAAAATATGAAAAACTAAAGAAAACCAAATTATCTCGTGAGAATTTTTCATTATGCTAAATTCTACTTCCTAACTCTATAAAGTCCAAAATACTTCATAGTACTACACATTTTCTTAGACAGCAAATCATAAGACTCAGGGGAAAAAAAACAAAAGAAAAAAAAATCAGAGGTCGGTCAATCAAGTTCTATGGGGTATGAAAACAAAGGAAGCCAAACGCTTCAAAGATCCACGACTCACCACATGGAACTAAATCAAACTAATAGGTTGTACTTGTTTGTTTCTTGTAGCGTTTTTCTGAAAAAAAATGAAAATTGAATGTTTTCAAACATATGAACCAACTGGGCTATCAATCCGTGTCAAAAAGTTCAATGAGTGTACAGAGAGTCTGTCGGAAACTTGACGAAATACAGATCAAATAAAATCAACAACTATTTTATAAGCACTAATAGTTACTAAACATGGAAGTCGAGAGTTTTAAGGAAGGACAAGTAATTCAACCAAATATCATTCCCTCAACCTTGCTGACTGACCAAAATTTGAAAAATTAAAGTAACCAAATTATCACACGAGAAAGTTTCAAGCTGTTGATTTATACTAAAGTTTCTATGTACACTGACTAAACTAGTGTTCTTAAACTTGTACATGTTTTTTATGTTCTATGTCTCGGACAAGAAAATCATAACACTGGGGGGAATTTCACAGCAATTTAGGGTTACTAAAGTTGTCTCTCTCCTCGTCCATAACGTGAAAGTTGATGCCAAACAAAAGACAAATCAGGTCAGTGAATGAAAGTTCTACTGGTAAGAAAACAACCTCTAAATGTTCAATGCCAGAGACATAAGCTCAAAATTCGGAATCTCAATTCGCGTTAAAGTATAATTCTGTGCTATGCTCCGATTGGTCACCAAGAAAATGAAAGAAATGCCAACAGAAACCTGAGGGAAAAAAATTCGGACAAGTTAATCTCGATAACAGCAAAAGATATACGAGGATCGAAAAATCGAGCCCCATTTTCGTTTTGCTCCTATCGATCCCGCGCATGATTTATCTCGGCGAATGGAAGAAGACGACGAAGAAGCAACAGAAATGGCGTACCTAAGAGAACCAGAAATGGCGTGAGAAGATAAACCTTAGGGACCGAGTTGAGGACGACTTGAATCGGTCTCGACCAGCTCAGACAGAAAAGCGGGTATCCGTTTCAGAGGCAGCTCTCTCCTGTTTAAGAAGCTTTTTTAAGAAGAAGATGACGAGGAGAAAAAAAAAAAACATTTGGTTTTTTTTTTTTTTTTTTTGGAAGGACTTTTTCCAAAACGGGAAAGCAAAAAGACAAATGAAAAATGAAGAGAAATAAGTGTTCGCCTCTAAACCATCTTTTAACCCTTTTTTAACATAAATTTATATTTAAAAAAATTACAATTAGTGCGTATAATTATAAAATTCATACAAATTTCTACCTTAGTGATGATGTCGATGACATCTTAAAAATTACAATTAGTGCACATAATTTACAAATTTCATACAAATGTCTCCCTTAGTAGCGGTAGCAATGACATTTGCAGATTGATTATCACATTTAGGGGGAAAAAAAGAGAGAAAAATGTTGTTTTTATTAATTAAAATAATAAAAATCTTATCTTAACTACATCCAGTACGTTCTTTTCTAAGATTTTTTTTTTTTTGAAATGTTTTCCTAATCAGATTAGTTGCTTTATTTTGGGTGAAATTGACATATTATTCTTTTACCCCATGTTTGGCAGAGTTGTAAGAACTACGGTTCTTACCATAAATTTAGTTATAAATAATGTAAAGCTCTTATATTTTACAGCAACAATAAAAAAAATTACTATAGTGTAAAGCTCTCACATCCTACAGTAAAAGTGGTTCTAACCACTAGTTTCCACCACCCTTCCAAACACCCTTTAAATTTCTTTAAATATTATAGCAACGAATTGTTATACTTTTAAAAGTATTTAATTCTTAAAAAAGTCTTTAAAACGATCAAAAGAATATGATTAATTAAAAAATAAAAAACAAAAATAAATAAATAAAGGCTCAAGAATCCAGTTGTGAAACGAACGAGGGTTATTGCTTTTACCGGCTACAGCCGGTCGTAGTCGCACATGGTAAGATGCAGAGAATTAAGGCAACAGTTTCTACCACACAGTTTTTATCGCAAACTTAGTTATAAACAGTGTAAAACTCTCACATGCTACAGTAACAATAAAAAAAATTACTGCAGTATAAAGCTTTCACATACTTCACTAAAAATGGTTCTAACCAACAGTTCTCACTATCCTTCCAAACATCCTCTAAAGAAAACTTCGGGAATAAGAAAATAAGTCCAACTTTTCCAAGCGGTCACCTTCTTCGTCCGGAATCTGATCTAGTGTGGAACCTGTAGATGTCGGCCGCCGTGTTTGTTTTCGACGCCGATTGTGGGTCAAGGGCTAGACCCAAAACCATGTGGGCCAAGGAATGGGCTCTCCCATGTGTGGATATTGGTTTCATGTTCACGTATATGGGCTTATAAGTGGCCTGCGCCAAAACATAGTCCAATTCCTGGCCCCAGTGGAGTGGATTGCGCTTTTAATTGAATCCTTTACCCACCGTCGAATTTTCATGTTTACCTTTTATATACCGTACATTTTGAGTTCAATTTTTATTTCATTAAATATATACCATCAGATTATATTTAACATATAAATTTATACATTTTTTTAATTAAATCTGATTTTGGGATGAAAATGCCTAGAATATCCTTGCAAAGAAAAACAAAAATATAAAAATAAAAATCTAAAAACTAAACCCAAAAAAAAAATTGAACAAGTTACCAAAAAATCCACTCTCTCACTCCTCACCATGACGCCTTGGTCCAATGAAGCGTGCAAGATGCTTTGTTGTCTCGACACCAGATTTGGGAGGTGAAGGGCTTACCGTCGACAGACCTCTCAATTGCAACACGAGATTCGGGAGGGGAAGGCTTCCCATGGACAGATCTAGCAGTGGCCTCACCATCACAACTGGTATTTACGAGAGCGACTGTCGTGTGTCTTATTCAATGATCTCTATACTTCTTTTTCAAGATGCAATTGATGGAGAAATTATAAGGATTTTGGTCATACTTTTGGATAGAGTGTTCGCCAGCAACTTGCTATGTGGTGTCCTGTCTTTGGACGAGTCAAGACTGTTAGAATTCTTAATTATAGATATTCATAATTTTGTAAAACCTTAGAATAATAATATCACAGTCTGAAGATTATATCATGTCAAATTATCAAGAAACTGCGTTAATGAATAAATACATGTATCCATGGTATCACCTATTGATTCTTTTACGAAATTATTATGATGATAAATAAACAGGTTATTGTCTTCTTCAATCAAATCAACTCAATTCTTTAATGGGTTTTTTCTCTTCTTGATGGAGAGAGAAGAAAGCTATAGAGTGATTTGATGTCTTTGGTGAACATAACCTACAATGACTTTATATGCTTTTTCACTAGGATCTCATTAAACCTAGTTGGGTCAGTATTAGGTACCCATTCATTAAACTCATACCCAGTTGTAGTCTATGGGCTTTTCATAAATAGATCACTTAAAAATAGCCCATTAAAATTAAATAGCCATAATATAATTTTTATATTTAATATGTTGCCCACAATATAATGGAAAACTTCAGATTTCCTAGCAATCCCTCACTTAGGCTACATATTATTCTTGAAACAATTATATATAAATTTTTTAGGCACGCAACCTTATGTTATTTATCTTTAGATTTCACTTTAGTTTCAATCTATTCCATCTCCTACATTAGAATGGGATCAAGGCAGCTTTTGTTGCACATAATCATAACTAAACTTTCAATGGTTACCATACCAACATATTCAATGATATAGATCGTATGGATGAGTAGCATGAAAATTACATGCAATGTGATCTCAAACATGCTTATTTCCATTTAGTCCTACTTTAGTCTTTGGTGAGATCAATCCGAAATCTTTAAACACAATACAAAAAATGCATATGGAAAATAAACAAATTCAGAGATAAACCATAAATCATCAACCTTATTTCATATAAAATCAAAACATATAAACATTTAAGTAAAACATAGAATATCCAAAGTTAACTCCTACTAAACCAAAGTATCAACAAATAAACCAATACCCATATGAGCAGTGTGTTTATGAAAGACCTTGGGTAGTAAACCCTTAGTTAGCGAATCCGCTAGCATGGAGTTTGTCCTTATATATTCTGTGAAAATCTAACCACTCTAAACTCTCTCCTTAACAACCAGAAGCTTGATGTCAATATACTTTGACTTTGTAGAGCTCTGTTATTGTTGGAATCTAGCATTGTCAATTTATTGTCACAGTAAATCTTGAATGGCCTTTCAACGCCACCTACTACATGCAGCCCAGTGACAAAGTTCTGCAACCATATCCCATAATTAGATGCCTCATAACATGCTATAAACTCTATAGGCATGGTTGAAGAAGCTATAAGTGTCTGCTTAGTATTCTTCTAGAATATAGCTCCTGCAGTCAATATATAAACATAGCCTGGTGTAGAAGGCTTATTGTCTTGGCATCCCGCATAATCGGAAGTAAAATACCCGATGATCTCCCAGTTGTCTAATCTCAATAGATGAGTACGAAGTCTTTTGTTCTCTGCAACTAACACATAACCCGTTTGGCTACTTTCTAATGTTCTATTCATGGCTTACCCAAATATCTACCCAATACTCCCACTATAGATGTTATATTTGGGCATGTACAAACTTGAGCATATATTAGACTTCCTATTACAAATGCATAAGGAATAGTTTACATCTCTTTCCTTTCAAGGTTATTCTTGGGGCATTAACTGAGATTAAACTTATCTCCTTTAACAACGAGTATACCTCTTAATGAATAACCCTTCATGCCAAATCTACTTAAAACCTTTTCGATATGACATTTTGGTAATAATCTAAGGAAACTTTTGGAGCAATCTCATAGCATTTATATGCCTGATACAAAAGAAGCGTCTCCAAGATATTTCATCTCAAAATTCTTTACCAAAAATCTCTTAGTTTTGTGCAATAAACCTATACCGTTACTCACCAGTAGAATGTCACCAACATTTAAAATCAAGAAGATATACTTACTCTCATTAAACTTGTGATATACACAGTTATCAACCACATTTATCTCAATACCATGCGAGGTAATTCCTTGATGAAACTTGTATCTCCAAATACAAAGTTTTCTAGCTATACCATATAAATTGTCTTATCAATGTCAACATTTAGAAACGGCGTCTTAACATCCATATGATGCAGGTCTAAATCAAAATGAGCCATGAGTGCCCTTATTGTCCTAAAATAGTCTTTCAATGAAACCATAGAGAAAGTCTCTTTATAATCTATACCTTTCTTTTGAGTGAAACCTTTAGCAACTAGACGAGCCTTATATCTCTCGACGTTACCTTTTGAATCTTTTTGGTTTTAAATATTCATTTGCAAGCAATGGGCTACGCACCTTTAGGCAACTCGACAAAATCCTAAACATCATTATCTATCATGGATTTCAACTCATCTTGCATGACATTAATCCACTTTTGAGAGTTTGAACTTTGTATAGCTTGTTGGAAGTTGATTAGATCATCTTCTATGAAGCCTACATCCACTTCATGTTCTTACAAGAAGACGATGTAATCATCTAGAATCGCACTTCTCTTATATCTAGTGAATATCCTTAATGGCACTTCTTGAGGTTGTTGAATTTGCTCTATTCGTGAATTAGGAAGAACCCTATTGTTGTCTTGTTCTATATTAATGTCGGGAATAAGAGCTTGATCATTGTTGTGTTGTACCAGAGTTGTATCTTGAACAATTTTAGGAATTAGAGCATAACCATTATCAATAGCAATTATTCTTCAAAGACAACATTCCTTACTTTATCTTCCCCTCCAAAATCGACATCTTCAAGGAATCTTATATTTCCTATCTCAAAGAAGGACTTAGTAGTGGGATCATAAAACTTAATGCCTCGAAAGTGCTAAATGTATCCAACAATGTAGCAACTAACCATTCTTGAGTCCATTTTTCTTTTCATTTGGCCTATAAGGTTGTGCCTTAGCTAGACAACTCCACATTTGTAAGTGCTTTATGCTAGGCTTCCTTCCAGTCCATAACTCATAAGGGGTTATGGCTATCGTTTTGCCTGGAACTTTGTTAAGGATATATGCTGCAATCTTTTGTGCTTCCCCCTAAAGCGATTCAGGTAAAGAAGAATGACTAATCATGCTTTTCACTATATCTTTAAGTGTTATGTTCCGCCTGTCATCAACATCGTTCATGCTGGTTTTGCCTAATATTGTGTATTGTGGGATGATTCCACATTACTTTAGTAAGAAGACAAAGGGTTTTGGATGTTATTCTCCGATCCATCATATCTACCATAATATTCACTACCACAGTTAGATTTGACAGCTTTAATTTTCTTGCAAAATTGAAGTTCAACTTCAGCTTTAAAAGACTAGAAAACGTCCAAAGATTGAGACTTCTTATGTGTTAAATATAGGTAATCATATCTTGAGTAGTCATCTATAAATGTAATGAAATACTATTGGCCATTCCAAAAAGCCGTAGGGAATAGACCACAGTTTTTTTCTAGTATTTTTTGTAGTTCGTGGTTTTTTTAGACGTTGATATTTTTTTGTATCTATACGAAAATATAACATTTATATGTAAATATAGTATTTCTTGTCCATCAGCGATGTTATTGGTGTTGGTGATGTCTCACAATATTTTCGATAAATTTTTGTATTAACATGAAAATACACTATTTACACGTTAATAAGGTATTTATTGGATTCTGTGAGGCTGTCGGTAAAATTTTGTATTTACATGTAAATGCAGTATTTACTTTCCCAACCAACGTTGGTTCGACGACTTGTTTCCTAACCGTCGATGGTTCGACGACTTGTTTCCTGACCGTCGATGGTCCAACAAAGTCATCAGTAAATTTTACACTTACATGTAAATATGCTATATTTTATGGCTGTTGGTGTCAGTGATTTTTGGCAAAGCCATTAGTAAATTTTTATATTTACACGTTAATAAGGTACGTTTAAACTC
Organism: Artocarpus hirsutus; assembly: GCA_946598075.1. NCBI lineage: Eukaryota > Viridiplantae > Streptophyta > Magnoliopsida > Rosales > Moraceae > Artocarpus > Artocarpus hirsutus. The sequence goes on from CAMOHE010050165.1 coordinate 63,311, forward strand.
TAACGAGGTTACCAATAAAATTTTGAACATACATAAAAATACAATATTTATATGTTAATAAAGAATTTCTCAAGTCTATATTTACCTATTAATAAAATATTTCCTAGCCACCAATAATATCCCCGATTATTGACGAGGTTGCCTATAAATTTTTTGCGTTATTTAGAAATTTAACATTCACATCTATATACAGTGTTTTCCAGCCACTGCAAGCGCCGGCAAGAAAGAAAGGCAAGACGGAGAAGAGAAAGAGATACGGTTCTCATGAAATATACCTCAATTTCTCGTGATAGCTATTTATTACCCATTTTAAAAACATAGGACAACGTTACCAACGCTTAATCAAACTCTGCTGTTTGCTTTTTCTCCCATATGGGAATTATCGTTCAATTGTTGTATCCACAAACACGAATCAAGTTCTAGCAAAGTTGACAAGAATCTCAGCAATATAACTTGGAGCACGTTTTGAAAATTACATTTACATGCAATATGTGTTGACTTCTTTTAATGAGATAATATGATCCAGCCACACACTAGCGTGGATCCCACGAGCCCAAAGATGGAGCCCATCTCTGCATCGACCATAGTTCGTTCGTGTTGGGAAGGTGCAAGGAGGTTTACACTGGCTGGGATGGCAAGCAATGGTGCAAAAATAAAGCATCATTTAAACACATATCGAGGACAACATTACACGTGAGACTGAATAAAATCCGTATGTTCTCTTGAAATTGCAAAAGCTGGTCGGGGCTCCAGTAAACTAAATTGAAATAACAAAATGGCAGCCCAACCTCAAGTACATAATTTACATTTAATATAAATATTGCAACAACAATAAACAGTCCTCTTTTGTGTGTTCTTGCTTCTCGGTAGGTCAGTCACTCTTTGTTTCGGGACGATCGGTCTTTCCTTTGCCCACCAAGAATACGAGAAATCTGCAAACCTCTGCTGAACGCTTGGTTGAAGAGCATACGGGTTTGGAATTCCGACACAAACGGGAACCAAGCCAAGAATGCAACTGGAGTGAAGAGAAGCAAGCCCATCACAATCTCATAGCCTCGAGCAAGTGTCCGAATGGATCCCCAGAATCCGGCTTTATGGACAATAGGCTTCAACGCTTGCGCAATCTGATTGGACAACAGGAAACAATACACTATGTTAGGCAATTCCTGCATACACACATCAGAGAAGCTAATTGAAATGGATGCCGCAAAGAGCAATACTATTTGGAATCAGTGGTGCCAGGCACTACTGCTTATGGATCCCGCATTCATCACGTAATTGCTGGACCCCAATGATGCTCTTTATCATTTTTCACATTTCAATAATCAGGAACAAAATGGTAATAAATTACGAATATTATTCTAGGAAAACAGATGAAAATTTAAAGTAGCAGTAGACAATCAGAAATTTCCAAAATGAATGGACCCATCTTATTAGAGTCCCAAAGAAATGGAAGCATATAATATAAAATATAGAAGAACGTAGTGCCAAACTTACCAAAAGCATGCCCCAGCCAGTCGGCATGAAAGCTAGAATGCACACAATAATGTCCTGCACTGTCATGTGAGGAAGGGCAATCAAGGTGACCAGAATGGACACAAAAGTCAAGAATATCAATCCCTTGATCAGCCGGAACATGAGTTGGAAATTCGCACTGAATCTTCGCCTCCCAACAGACACAGTCTTCAAAAGTAAAGAAAAGCACCGAAGTTAGTCGAAGTTTATGGAATAAATAAATAAAGCACCCATGTAGCTATCATGGAAGTGAAAAAATTCAGCAGCATAGCATAGAAAATAAGAAGGCAACAAACGTCCAAATGGGCATCAGCATTTTCTCTGTTTTTATTTATTTATTTATTTTTTGCTGAAAAAGCAGATAACGGTATTACTGTATAGAATACATTTTTTCATTCCTTTAGGAAACAAGTCAGTTGAAAATATCTAATGAACACAATCAGAGAGAACCTAAACAAGAAAAATTTGATAGCCCACTATATAGAAGTACATCGACTTGAATAGTGCCTTTAGGACCAAATATTTTCGCTTCCAAAACTGCCAAGTATTTAAGCAAAAATCAGTAAGAATTAAAACTCACCTTCATCACAAACAATATTACAAAAATTACCAGCCACGAAATGCCGTAAACCTGTCAATAATTGAAACAAGATGTTAGTTCTTATGAATAAAAGAGAAGTCAGAGAAGAGAAAGATTACAAACTAGCATAATATGTCTTGTTAACTCTGCATTGTCGTCATGAATTTATATCATTAAGGCTAGCAAAAATAAAATCACATTGTTACAGAAACAGAGAAAATAAATAAATAATGCTCTTGGCAAATTGGAAAAAAAAAAAAGAAAATGAGAATGATTTTCTTCTACAACCATTTCATTTCGAGCAACAAGAGAATGGGGAAAAAAAGAATTTACCAGGGAATTACTGGGTTAGAACTTACCAGAAAACTTTTGGTCCCGCTTGAAATGGTCAAGTGATATACAAGCCCATACTGATAAATAAAGAACCGTATAGCTAACAATATCTCAACTATTATACCACGCTTCCCAGAATGACGGAGATGCTCTTGTTCCTCCTCCCACCATGATTCCCAACTCTTTTCAGGAGGAACACCAATACCCCCTCGATTGCTTACCCACTTGTTCCAATCAGTCCAATCATCAACAATCTTTTGCCACTCAAAACCAGAAGGATTGAACAGGAAAGGCGCGAAAAGCCAGGTGCCAACCATAAACCACATAGAAATAGTGATCAAAACATAGGCAACAGCGCTTCTATAAGGTTGGCCAAATATTTGGTACACAACCAACAAGATCATGAGCTCCAAACCCTTGACAAAGTGGCTGCGTGAGTAGAGCCTATAGTTATCAGCAAACTTCGCATGGAACACAACAAAGCCTCGACCCGTGGGCCTATATTTTGCACCTCCATGAAGTAATGTCCTTCCATAATAGTGGGTTTTTGTTCCAAGTGAGAATGTGAAAAACACTGGGGCTAGTTGCAACTGCATGAGTACGAACTCGCTCAATGCTGTCCGGAAACCCCTTTCCAGGCCAATTTCCATCAACATAGGTAGGGCCATCAAAAATCCTATCTGGACAAAAGATTGAGAAGCAAGAGCAACTTGAAGAGGCTTATTATCCCGTATACCTTTTTGAGTACTTAAACCTTCTTCCAGTCCACTAAGAACAAGATAAAGGCGACCATAAAGAAACACATAAACAATAAGTACGGTTACCTGCAAGAGGGAGACAGGTTAGATTGTTCAGTGTCTTCAGATGCTAGATATGATAGTTTGACCTGAATTATATAACAAAAAGTTTGCATACCAGATTACTAAAGTAGAAACCAATTGTTGTGAAATAACATGACAACATCCGGAAAAAGTCAAAACGATGTCCAAGACGATATATATCTCGACTCAAAGTCTGCTCTCCATTTCCATTAGCTATTTTCGCCTCAAACATAGAAATCTGGTTGAGGCCCACATCTCTGCCCTTTCCAACTTGTATGTATTCATGATGAGTTACATTGCCTTCACGCAATGTAGAATTGAACCCTGCAAAGCAATCACATTAGTCATCTGGCAACATCAAAATCATGTATAAACTGTAAAGATTTTCTTCACTTAAATATGTCCTTTTTGTACCAGCAAATATGTCTTCACTTAGATTGATAACCTTGGACGCTTTGCTGACGCCTCCTCTAGTAAGGTGAAAGAGCCTATCAAACACATCTGGATGACCATAGTGGAAGCGAACCCTGGCAGAGCAGAAACAAAGAACCAAGAGCTTAACCTAACATCGGAAAGAAAAAGAAACAATAGGGAAAAAATGATAAACCCATTAGACATGTTTCTATTTTTTTTCTTTTTAAGACTAGTCTTTGAGAGATATTTGGAAGTTTTAACTTACTTCAGTGGGTTGGCCAACAATCTCTGACCAATGGTCACAAAACTAGTCTCCTGATTTGACATGAACCAAGCTAGAGAAGAAACACTACGCCAGATAGCAGCAGAACAATTAGAAATACAGTAGTTATAAACATCTTTGTATCGATTTCACATTAACAGCAAATCTACCTTCCAGTAAATATATGCTCCCTTAGTCCAAGAATTGAAGGATTTCTCACGCCATCATGCTTCTTTAAAAATTCTTGCAGCAAATTTCTCATCTTTAAGGCTTCTTCCATGTAATTATCCTGCAAAATTTCATAAACTTTAGAAGATGGACAATATGCCACGAGGTGAACTTTCTCAACGGTACAAATTGTGTTTTACCTGGTTCATGTCTATAGTTTGCAAACCCTCCCCACGTGTAAAAATAATGGCATGATTCTGGTTTTCTGGCTTTCCCTCACCCAAAATGGCAGGTCCTGGAAGCCTTATTTTATAGATAATCTGTGTACAGACAATGGACACAATTTATTAAAAAATATTTCAAAGTGGTTTTATACGTTTAGAAAGTTTACTTGCTGTGAAGCTGTTCATTTATGTTAGGGCATTTATACGTTCAAAGCTTTATGAAAGAATAATACATATTAGGAAACTAGTCTACAGCTAATTAACAATCCAGATATCAGTGTGATGTTTAACCACTAAATTAACCCAATGATCATCCTCATTTATGATCATCCTTATTTTGCAACACAATTTCAGCATTGCTAATGTTTCGAACCATGAGTTCAAAATAGAGAGCAATTGCAATTTCAATCTACCGTGGACCAGATTGATGCCTATGAAGCTAGATCACAATCTTAGGAAAGCATCGCTAAATGTCAAGCGTTGCACCATCTATTTGATAACTCTGTTGGAATGACATTTACCTGGTCAAGATTTTGAAATGCTTCCTGAGAATCAATAGTTTTTGTTGGCAAAGCCTTAACCAGAGTTGAATAATAAAGTTTTGGGTTGTTTCTTGAACTTGATCTGTCTTTGCTAGGTTGTTCAACCTCGTCAATATACGCCACACGAAGTGATGGATATCTGCCACGTGGAAATACTTGTCAATTAAATTTTTTGACAGATACATTTCAAGAATATACCATGCACACTATGCTTGGTGGACACATACGTTGTCATAAGCCTCAAGGTGTCCAGTGCACGAGGGTCACCAGATCGCTTGTGAATACCATACAGTTGGCAAGATACAACATATGTGAATTTCATATCAGCTACTGCCTGGCATTGTGCCCACAATGATCTTTCCCCTTTTTGTTGATCCTCTGAATTCAATTCTACAGCCTTATAGCCCTCCATTAAATCTAAGAAATGAAAATTCAGTAAGATAACAATATAAGACTACGTTCTTAGGTCTTAGCATACTTTAAAACTTGATTATGTTTCCATGAGATAGAACAAGTACCCTCATCCCTAGCCATATCAAGAAAAGCCTGAAGCTCCAATGCTTTTCGATAGTACATCATACCCCTTACTGAAATTCACACACAAACTTTAGTAACAGCAAGGAAAAACAAGAAAAACAAAATGCATAAGATTATCTCCGCAAAATATTTGTCAGTAGAAATTACCAGTTCTGGTCAAAGTCTGGCCTCTGTATGAGGCCCAAAGGCGAAGTTGTTCTTCCAATTCGTCGGATTTTTTTAGTTCCTCCTCGCTACTGCACTTCACTCGCTGAAGGAAGTTTTCCCATTCATCTGGATGTTTTTATCCAACAGTTCAGTAACAAAATAAGTACATCTTCAAGCAAAAGAATTCAGAAAACGCTGGACAATTCATGGTGTAGTGAAGAACAAACCTGGAAAAATCTTTTGCAGGTAGAACAATATTGAGACACCATCCTCATTTGGTTCTTCCAAATTTTTCAAGGAGAAAAGAACATCCTCTGTGTAGTAGGGAGTCAAAACACTACAAGTAAAAAGTAATTTAATAGTTGTCAGGAAAGAGACATAGGAAAAAGAAAAGAAACACAAGCCTGTAACACCAATCCCAACTAGCAAGAGAAGTTGTGATCCAGAAATAAAAAGAAATCATGATACTCCATAATTGAAAGCTATTAGGATATAGCATTGTTAGCCTTCTGGATAGGTTTCATAATAGCGTAAAGAAGAATAAGCATAATTATTAATAGAGAAAAGGAGAGAAAAAAATAAAATAAAACAAAATAAAATAAATTGTTGCAGACGATAAACTGAATCCTTGTACCCCTTTGACAACAGTGATCTAAAGGCAATTTCAGATCAGAAGGATCATACTATTGTAGAAAAATATTATGCAAAAATTATCACACAGTATGAACGAGTAATACAAAATCAACAAAACATTACATCCAACATAAGAAAAAAGAATATAAACATCTTTCAAATTCAAAGTTAAAAGAAAAAATATACAAACTACCAAGCGGCAAAGGCTATATGAAACCAAAACGACAAAGCATGTATCATGCAGATAAATGCATGTCACAGTAGGTCACAATAGAAGGAAAAAGCAACGAGTGTAACTGTAAATAACATTCTAACAGAGAGCTTACGAGAAAGAAAGCATATTGCGAACTTTTGGGGCATCAGGCATGTCCATAAACAACGAATTTGAGAAAAAAGAAATTCTCCTTCTAGCCTCTAAATTAGATGGCACGTCCATGGCAGATTCCTTTGTGGTAAGCAACAAATAAAGCCGTTTTATCTGAAAAACAGGCGTGACCTTAGGAACTTCTTGAAACTTCTGTATTTACCATGTCATAACTCATCTAAATTTCTACCAAAAAAAGAGGACTTGTATCTAAATTCCTGACACACCTTCTCTTTCCACGCTTCTGTCAGTGGATTGATAGGAAAATTGATAGCTCCAGCAGATGCAAATGGCTGATATTGTTGTTCAAGTGGCATCATCCCCTCATGCCCAGATCCACCATGGATTGAATCCATCAAACTAATCAACAGAATAATGTCATCAGTACTAGGTTCCAGCATAAAGCACATCTAAGGAGGAGTAAAGTAACAATTTAACACCTTGGTGTATGATCCTCCATCATTATATCTCTTGATACAGTTTCCAACATGTCCTGGAAAATAAGCACCACTTGATTGCTGTCATGCTGCTTGTTGTCTAGCTGCAAAATTATGCTTATGTTATGACCACAAATAAGAGCTTAAATTGACCAAGCACAAAAAAATATTTGTTGAGAACGTTCAAATCTTACCAAGAGATTGATGAGCTTAACAAAGTGCTCATAAAGGGTAGGAAGAGCACTCATCTTGAACTCACTAAGTAAATCACCAATTTCTATGTGCTTTTCAACCTCGCTGAATATGTAATCTACAAACCTGGAAAGCAAAACAGAGAAATTACCACTTGTCAGCAAAATACAGTATTACGGACAGAGATTAAATGGAACCATCAGGCGTCCAGAAAGACTTCTTAAACTGAACAGAAACTTACTCTTTTTCACGTTCACCTTGAACCAGGTACTTAATAATGTTCCTAAAGGAAGCATAGCATTCACGAACAGCACAAGACATGTAACTGTCAGCCTCAATTATCTTTTTTAGCTCTTTATCCTTTCCGTTGCTGTCCTTGGCCATGTCCAATGCTATTGGGATCTAACAGGCAGACACATAATAACAAATGTAAGAAATTGATTATTTCTGAATTTCTATCAGTACTAAGATAAAACAAACCTTGCTAGCGAGTAGAAATGGAGGCCACCGTAAAAGATCCAAATCACGATCGGCCCAGTAAGGAACAAGCAAAAGGTCCATCTCCCTAATAATTAAAAGAAAGCTTAGCCATAAGAGTTTTAAAGGAAAACCAACGAAAAATGACCTCTGCATATTGAACTCTGTAATGTTACCTGTCGCTTATTAGATCTTCCTCTCTAAAACTACTGATGACTTTGTTCCATAACTGAGCAAACCTTGCTGCCCCCTTCTCTTTGTTGGATGGATTCTTCAGTACAAAAGAAGGATACAAAATTCAAAACAAGAACATTCTCGTTTCTTATTATAAGAAATACACCTGTCAATATTCCCAAAACTGTTAAAGGTACAGTACGCAAAACCTCAGCAAAATTACGAGATAGGGTTGCCCTCAGCCCTTTCTTTTTTGGCTCATTCTTTTCCTCGGGAACCAAACGAGCATTAAAAGCACCAGGCAGCGACTCAAAACGAGATCTTAGCATTCCCAACGTTCGAATCTGGAATAAATTTTGAAGCAACAATAAGCCACATGATTTCACGACTCATGAAGAGAGTTCTTAGTTTACCCACTCTCCCCAAAGCTTAAGCTGTTCATCACTGTGGAAAAAGCAAATATATATCCTATCAAAGAATTAGAGACAACTCTCAACCTCTCCAAGGCGTCGAAAAGCTCCATAGATACCCCCAAATAATGTCGAGAATATTGCATACCATATCTGGGTATCCATAAAATAAACCTACAAAAAGTTGCTTTATTAGAAATTTCATTAAGGTCTGCCAAATATGACAAGAACCATTGATTAGAAAGTAAGGTGACAAAACCCATACAAGAATAATCGGAGCCCAAAGTGCAATTACAACGCCAATATTGTTTCTAGCTGCACAAAGATAGCAACAAGTGAATTATTGTGATAAGAAAATAAAACATACACATTCAAAACATAAAATACATTTGTTAGATATGTTCAGTACCACGGGGAAAGAACTCATGCCACTGAAAAGTAGTAATATGTACATCCATGATTGCTTTTGTTGGCCTGACTAGGGGCTTTATCTGCAACAAGAATGGAAGGTCACAAAAGCAATTGAGCATTGGTGCAATAAGGAGACCAACGCAAAGAACCTCAAGAAATACAACTACATCCTAAAAATGCCCCAATCAGGGGACACAATCAGCTACTACCATATCGATTTGTTTACTGCAAGTTAGAGGAATAACAAATACAAATTTCCAGGGTAAAAAAAGAATAGAAACAATACCTCTATATAGTAGCTGAAAGCCAACTTCGTGACTATAAGGAGAACCCAAAACATCGTATACCTAAAAGTTTAAATCCGAGAAATAGGAGACTTCAGATTGAAGCTTAATGACAATATCTAGAAAAACGATCCAGCAATTAAATGAATGGAGTCTTACTTGAAAAGGGAAAATGTACTCTCGTGCATTCCCCTACCAACATAGAGGCGAGGCTGCAAATGGACAGACATTCAAAAAATAAAAATAAAAAAATGAATGGGGATCCCAGAACACTGAAATATGCAGAAATAACCAAACTTTGCCAACCTGTGACCACCACATCATTAGCATCACAATCCTATAGTTTGAACTCTCAAGGAAACGACGAATGAAAGGAAAGAGAAACAACACCGCAGCCAACATATTTGGAGACAAATAGATGACAACAGCCAAAATGAACAAGGAAGGTGAACTGGAGCTGTTCCCAAACCAGCCTTTGATAGTTTGAGCAAATCCAGGAGGATTCTCCCAAGCATAAGCATAAGTAACAGGTAGAATTATCACCCAAGCAGCAGCTGAAACAACCTTCAATATGTACCGTAACTTGACATAAAATGACATACTCCACTGGGCTTTCCAACTAAGAATTACATCAAGAACAGCTGCAGAAGTCAAAAAAATCCATCAAATATTACTAGCACTTAGTAAAATAGACATGCCCATTTAAGAAAGTCGCCACTTTCCACAAATAACTGACGTAAATACTTTGCAACTAAAAGGAAGGATGCAAAATAAATTTGTAATTTCGCACAATCCAATGACATAACAAATTACTAAAAGAAATAACGAGGCGTGCACTTTAAAGCCAAAATAGAGGAACATAAGTATAACGTACTTGCACATGAGATGAAAAAACTTTACTTACCTTGCCCAAGCTTCAATATTGCAGCAGTTATGAAAACACTCAATACTTTCTTGAAAACATCATCAGTGAAGATAGAACCAGGTTGCCCTGACCAGTTCCAAGCAATAATAATCATAGCCTAGCAGAAAACACCCACATCCAGCACAAAGTCATAAAGTTAGAGAGGAAGAAACATGATGACACTAGGTCAACCGATGAAAGTTAAATACCTGTAAACAAAGAATAAAGAAACTCCACATACGGTCAAAGCTTCTAAAAACATGCCAAAACGACCGTATCTCAACAAAGTTAGCTTTTCCAACCCATCGATCTCTGCTAATTGGCTTGCCGTCCTGCACACCATCACCAGAAATTATGACTCAATTAAGTGAAGATTATATCTTTCATATTGAACAAAGACTATTAAGTGAAAAGGTACATTTTCCAGATTAAACTGGACAAATTTCGAAAGAATTAAGTGCTTACAAGCTTGAACTGAAGTAGAAGACAAAAACAACAAAAACAAATAAAACAAACAATTATGCCTAATGTATTGATAAAAAATTCTTTTACTTTCCGTCATTTAGGATTTACTGTACTTGTAAGGGCATTATGAACAGATGAGTACTATATCACATCCAGATTCTCAATTAAGACGAAGTCAAAATAGCTTAATGTCAAAATCTCCCAACTATTCTCATGTGAGAACAGTAAAGCACCACTCCATGTAAGATTAGCAGGAGAGATCCATTTTCTCACCGTAAATGTTCTCTTCTTTTATTCTGGTTGTATGCAAAAGAGACGGAAAAAAAAGGATTGGAAAGCAAAAAGGACGGCATACCCCACTTCTATCGAGATGTAGTTGTTCACGGGGCAAGCAAAAGAAATCAGCATCTGCATGCATCGGCCAACCTAACCGGAAACAATCAACTGACCTATAATTCATTGAAATGAATTAATCACAGCTTCACACCCAAGAAACAAAGTTACAAAACGGCCAAATATAATACCAGAAATATTCATTTAAATCGTCGTAATTCCTCCATTGTGAATGCTTTGATCTTCCCTTTTGACTCCTTTCAGCTTCCTGTTGTGCCAAGCAATCATAACAAACAAGAAGATTTATAACTCACAAAAAGTGTATCCTACATTCAAAGACATTCAACCTTAAGAAAAAGACACCAAAAAAGAAGATGCATAAAGAACCTTTGCAATCACTTCGTAGATAGGAGTAACAACTTTCCTCAAGAAAGCCTCCTCTTCACCTCCATAGGCTGGCTTCACATTCTCGCCTGTCATGGGACTGACATTACCGGCTAGCATACCATACAATTCAAATGCCATCTAAAACATAAACAGAGGACATTAGAATCAAATCGCACCAACACACTCACTTAAAAAAGCACTATCATAGCAGATGCTATATTATAAACAATCGGTGACGTCTCAAGCAATTTACATGATGGTAAATATAACAAAGGCATTCAGGCATGAATCTTAAATTTGCTGCCTCTCCCCATATTAAAAGATACAGGCCCATGTATAGAAGTTTGCGCTGTTGAACTTCCTGCTGTATGGTTGGTAGCCTGCAATGAGATGCAGAAAACAAGTTAAAAGCAATTAAAATAAACAAGAAATCAGGCATTGGACTTCTTTTTGTACTGAGTAGTAACTTGGGAGTATTGCACAGAAGAAAAGAGAAGCACCAAGAAGACTGCTCTATAAATTCAATAAAAGGGTAAAGAAAAAGGCACGCACCAAAGGCTGCTTTTCCGACCCAAGTATTTACACCATTTTTTATAGTTCTTGAAAAGCTTCTTCATCACTTCCGTCAAAGCACGATCATCCAACTAACAGAAGGGAAAGTAGGCCAAAGAAAGCAAATTAAAAAAAAAAAACCTCAGCTGCTGATAATTATTCAAACAGACAACTGTTGGTTTTTTCTAACATTCTCCACATAAGATTTGAACCCAAGACCTTTAAATTAAAAAACAATGACATAACTACCGAGCTGTCCTATCAGGGACATGTTCCAACTTCCATTATTTTCAAATGAGAAGGGAGTAAAGTGCTATCCATTTCATGGAGAGAAGCCCATTCAATTAGTACTTGAATTAACTGCACAAACCTTGGGTTGTTGATCAGGCTTTGGGAACTGCCGTATGTGCACATTAGCAAGTAATAAAATCAGATGCTCTCTTTGGTTTGCAACATTATCCTTCTGCAAATTGATTAAAATAGCCAATGAATATGAAAAGAGTAAAACAAGGGATCGAATAGGCACTGAAATTTAGATGCAACGCAAAATAAGGTTCAAGGATTACAAAATATGTTACCTGAAACCCAAACATTGCTTGGAGCCAATCCAGAATGTCTTCCTCTTTTCTCTTATTATGTTCCTTGGGCCAGGGAAGACCCCTGGTGTTACGAAGAGCAACCACAGCAGCTTGAATCTGCAATTAAGATACAGATTAATGTAAAATCATAGCAAGAACACAATGCCAAAGCTACAGCAACTAAAATCATACCTCCGGATATCTCATAATCGCCTGGTTTGCGCTATCAGGATCTAAAGGAAGAATATTGTAGGGCACCAAAATCTGTGTCTTCTCTGCAACTTTATCTTGAGCTTCCAAAATCTACATTCATAAACCATAAGGTTACATATGGGATAAATGGGATCCAAAAGAAGTCCTTAAAACAATAGAGCGATATCAAAGCCGAAACAGAAGATGACAGCACTGGAGATCTCTGGCTATATCTTAAACGTAGTCTCACCTCACGATCAACTTCCATAGATTGGTTCATATTAACAGCTTTTAAGACTTCAAAGAGAACGTTGGCAGTCTGGTAAGCCTTGGTAAGCTGTGCACTGCAAAACAAACAAAAATGGACCATCAACCAATGCAAAAGCTGAAGCAATTCTCCTAAGCATGTATAACCTAAGAACACCAATCGCCTTCACCTAAAACAAGACCTACCGGTCAGCTTTATCTGCAGCATTTTGCAAAGCTTGGATATATTTCTTGTAGTAGTGCTGATAGAAACTTTGCATTTCACGTGCATCACTTTTTTTCACCCTACCCATTAGCGTTGGATCATTTTCCTATCATGCAGATTCAAATTAGCCACTAATACAAAATGAATTATGAAGGAGGCTTCAGAGAAGTACTAAATCTTGTATAAGACAGCCATAAACATAGAAATCTTACCCTTTCAAGACGTTGAAGGAGGGCTGTTTTAAATTGCCGGACACCACGTCCACTTGATGTGGGATCCAATCTGTGAGCTTTCTCGAAGGCATAAAATCGACCTACAATAGATATCCATGCGTGTATTTAATTTCTCATGATTGAAAAGGAAACGCGTATAATGAAGGAAGAACAAAATTTTATTAAACATGAAAGATCACCACAAAGTGGGAATAAAAAACTGAATAAAAAGTACGCAGAAAAGGGAATATCAAAAGATAGACAGATTGAAGCATCATGAAGTAGACACTAGAGAACATTTAACTTCCTTATAAGACCCACAAATGAAGAAGATGAAGGGGCCAACAGTTATGCGTCAAATCATTGAAATGTAGATCAAACATGCGAAAGATTAAGAGAAACAAATAACACCTCAAGATATATGAATCCAATAAAGAATGACCTGTAGAGAAGACTAATCAAAAGAAACAAAGTATTTTGAATCAATGCTTAGTTTATGCATTGAAAGCCAATATTAGCACCTTTAAAAAAGATTAAAGTTAGAATTCATGCAATTAAAGTTTTTTGTGCCACCCCAGGACATAAATTATAAAATTAATACAGTTTACTTGATACATTCGAGCAAAAAGGACAATAAGTAGAAGCAAAATTGTGTAAGTAAACAAAACGGTACATTGCCAACAAAATATGATATTAATATCTAGAGACTAGAAACGCCGTTTTCTAATCAACTGGAAACCAAAAATGGAAGAAAAAAATTTACCAAATATGCATCTTTCTTTTTTTTATATGGAAAAATATGCACATTTCCACTTGTATAGTGATGCATTCTATTTTCGAACTTGAAATCAAAGGTAAATTTTTAGCCAAAATTTGACGCAAGAACTTACAGAGATAAGCGACCCTGGGGTTGCTCGACTCGACCTCATTGGCAACACGGAGAATCGGCGCAATCTCGACAAGCGATGACGGCACGACCTCACTGTCGAAAATGGATTCCCCAAGGTTCCCGGCGGTTTGCGTCCGCTGGATCCGCCTCTGTGGCTGCGGCGGCTGATCTGACCTCCCTGTCGACGACATCTTTTTCTTCTCAAGCTCCGATCAAAACTTCAGAGGAGCAAAACCACCTCTTTCAACCAAACAAAGAAGACAAAAAAGGGTTGAAGAAACCAAAAAAAGCAAGATTTCAGACGAAGAAGAAGAAAGAAGAAAAGACACCCCAACAATGTACCAGAAACAGAGCTAAAAGAACACCAAACATAGAGAAGAGAGAGAGTGATTACCAGCTGATTTAGAAGAAGCAGACAGACTGAGAATCAGGCATCGAGCAAAGAGAATAGAAGTAGCTTCCACTACTTCGATCAGAAACCCTAGGAGAGAGAAACAGAGAGCAGCGTAGAGCAGAGAGAGAGAGAAGAGAGAGAAGGCAAAGACAAATGGGTGTCTGCAACACTGCTGCAACTTTAAGCTACTTAGGTGCAAAGGAAGAGCTTTGGGAAAGCTTTTGGTTTTTACTACTCCGCTTGGACGGCGCTCGTTGAGTGGCATACCATTTGCCCAAAAGGCCTCAGAAAAAGACCCCCTTACCATTCCCGGTGGGCCCCGGTTTATTCTTGAACCGCGGTTCAACAAAAGGCTTGTTTTCAACGGAAAATCACAGAAGTGCCGCTATGAGCGTAATGAGTCATGCAGCTCTCGAAATGACCTTGCTGCCCTAACATTGCATAGTATAATATAATTGTGTCGGAAAGTGTCGGGTTATTTTTGTAAATCAATTCGTTCCCGCTACAGTACGGCTAACAGTTTTGAATTCCGTAATTAAATGAAAAGGTAAGGGCATCTTGGGAAGGGAGTTGAAATTAAAAAGAAAAAGTAAAGATTCTCGAGAAGATCCAACAGCTTTGAAAACCGGATGAAACGGCAACCGATTCTCCGTTTATGGTTTGCGGACGGACGCTTCTACCCTTCAGCTGAAATCGAAAACAAGGAACCCAAGGGATGCGGTGGAAAGACAGGGTCATTTTAGTCATTTAAGGAGGCAGCAATAGCCATCCTGGTATAGCAATTTAGGAGGGGAAGACGATTGTCGGTTTGTTTTGTCTTCAGACGAACACCTTTTTTCCTCTTTTTGGTGGGAGCCACACCCCCCGAGGGCCCCAGGACTTAGACTGACGAGGCATATGGGACGTTGGGAACGTGAACAGGCGAGGACTCCACTTTCCGCAATTACCCAAACAGCCGCCTCTGTGTATGTGTAAAGGATAGAGAGGGACCCAAATACCTGCAAATGAAAGGAACAGTTTACCTTAAAGAGTGAGACCCTTTTTTTAATAAAATATCATTCCGATACAAATCTTTAATTTCATTTTTTTAAAAATTTTCACAAATAAAATTATGCTTTTTTAATGGCTTTTAAAATAAGTAATATGTTTTTTTGAATTAAACAAATAATCATTTATTAATAATAAACTATATTTATTTAATAAATTTTTCGAGTCCATCAATGTTAGACTCGATAAACAAGCTTATGTTAAGTTTATCATATAAATTTTAGTCATTTGTCTAATTTAAAAAAATTATAATCATTTAATTTAAAAATACTTTTAAAACGTCATCTCTCTCCGTGTCTCTTTTCGCACGAAATATGAATGATCTTGCAATTGCATAACCACTCAAAAGTACAAACAATTATAAAACACTCACAATGTGCCAAAATCTAAGTATAGGAGTACATCAACATGTTAAGAATGAGCTTACATTATGCGGGTACATTTAATATACGGATTCAAAATAGTATGGTTTGAAACTTTATGATTTAAACTATAGGTTATAAACTATGTAGTTTATATGATAATTTTGAACTGCTTTTAGAATATAAAATGTTTAAAATAAGAATGATAGTTCAAAACGAAAACTAGTATTTAAAAAACTATAATTTATGAATGAAAACAAAAATAAAATAGTTATACCGTAAAAAATAGTTCAAAACTACCTAAACTGAAATTGGGGATAAAGATTAGATTTTTTTATGTTTTTGCCGGTTTAAAATTGTTTCTATAATTTAAAATTGTCTCAATTATTAGTTTATTAAACACCAATTTGAACTATATTTATGGTTTAAAATCGCATTTATGTTTTAAAATCTTCGCACCAAACAACATATCACTTTTGTTTATGTACATATATTGATGTAACATTTTTTCCAAATAACCCATGGCCTACAAAATCTCGATATTGTCAAGACCAGGGTAATTTAATGAACAAGTCTTCCCTTTTTATTATTGTCTTTCGACTATAAATACAAGACTTTTGTGGTTGAGTAAAAGCACATTTACATATTTTTTTCAATATGCTACAATTGTGAATTGTTTTAGACAGAATTTGAGATATTTTGCTCTAAAGAAACTAGAAATAACTAAAAAGTACTACCTTCCATGGTTTTTTCTTTGAGAAAAAACGATGCAAAAATCATGTTTTATAGTATACTTTCATATCTTTGTTACACTTTTTTTTTTTCTTCAAAAATGTAAATTTTCAACCAGAACAAATTATTAGGGTCTATTTGTTTCAAGTGTTCGAATCATGGTGGTTTAAACTTTTAGGTTTGTGATATAAAGTTTTAAAAATGTGGTTTAAACTGGAATCCGAATTGACGTTTGAATTTATAATTGATTTTCAATTTGAAAAGAAATAAAATCTGAAATTATGTTTGGATATGAATTTGGGAAATACATTTGAAATAAAAATGTCAAAAAATGAATTTGTTGAGTTCAAATGTTTTGAAATTAAAGGTAGGCTAATTTTGAGTTTGGGTCATTTTAAATTTAAGTTTGATTTTAGAATTATTCAACCAAACACCTACTCAATTCAAAATTCAAGTTCAAACTCACCAAACCGCCTAACCAGACAAGCCCTAAAATCTTAAATCTTATAAATATAGTATAGTAGCATTTATAATAAAGGACAATTCACATAAATACTATTTTCTAGACAAAATTTTATTTATGCCATAAGCGTGGAAAGTTTTTATGATGCAAACTTAGCGCATGTCATTTTAGGGCACATTTGGTGGGTTATTTTTCATGTTTTTCCGGAAAATTTTGTGTATCTCTTTAGGATATTTCGCGTCTTAGAAGAACACACGATATAAAAAAAATGGAGCTCATTTTTTTCTTCTCTATCCTGGCTCTCTTTTTCATTATCGCTGGTGGCTCATCTCTGACTCTGGCAATGTCCCAGTGTGGCCCAAAAAAAAAAGAAAAAAAAACAACAGTCGAGGGAAGATCGTTGGAGCTTGCCTCGGAGCTTCTCCGGTCGATATCTTCTTCTCCGGAGCGGGCATGTACAATGACAATGGGGCCAGATCTCATCCCTCGATCTGAGCTTCTTCGGCATCAGTGTATTCTTTCCCAGCGCGACAGGGCTCCACCTCGTTTTGCAGTGACGTTGCAGGTCTGACACAAGATGTTGTCAACCATATTAAAAGGGGAATAAACAATTGCAACGTTCATTGCCAGAGGAGAAGAAGCTCTGGCTCTACGCGATCTCCGACATGATATCGAAGTTTGTTAGTATAATTGGATTTCATGGATTTTCAATAGAGAGATAAAGAGATAGAGGAATCAAAAATAACGAAAGCGAAAATAGAAAAGAAAAAAATGTGGCATAAGGTTTTTCAAAATTTTTTTTTTTGTGCTGTAAGTTTTTTTAAGTTTTATTTTTTATGGCATAAAAATATAGATGAAAAACCATGGCATAAAGTGTAACTTTATCTCGTTAAAAAATACCTAATCGATGCAACATACCCTAATAAAAGAGTAAAATGGTTGTTTCGGCTAACATAAATAAGTCTGTCTTGCACTTTTCCAATTAACGTGTGCATAATTCAATAAACGAGAAAACTCTATTCCAAAAAAAAAAAAAAAAACTCCACATGAAAGAATATCTTTGGCTTTGTCAAGACGCCCTAGCCTCTAATGTTAGTTCAATTGCAATGGTATAAGAGTAAATTATATTGTTGCATCTTAAATTAATTATTTTTTTGCATAATACATCATGAAGTTTCTATCTTAGTAAATGTATTTTAAAATTTAAAATTATTGTCAATTGAGATTCAATAGTTAACAAGTGTTAAAAACATGAATAATTTTAATCCTTAAATTTGCACTCAAGTGGCAAAGCTTGTCATTTTAATAAAAAAATTAAAACCCAATACATGAAAAAGAATACTAAATGAAAATTAGTAGAAGTAGTTATTAGATTTCAATTGTTAATAATTTTAAAATTTAAAGTGTATTATATCAAGATTAAAAGTTTAGGTATATTATACAAAAATTGAATACTTTAAAGTATAACAGTATAATTTACTTATGGTATAACAAGGAATCTGTTGTCTTTACAGGTTTTATTCTCTTTAAATCTTTCAAATATGACCCTGTTTTTACGGAAAAATTATATCTACTTGGAAACGCTCTAAATGTAGCAAAACCACTAAAAAAAGGCCAAAAACATTGAATAAAATAAGACATCATAGACGACAGTCATCGAGATCCGAGTGGACAACACTCATCGCTCCTATTCTTCCATGACAGTTGACAGGTTGACTTATTGTGCTAGATTAGTCCTAAGACACTGATTTCTACATGTCGCCAATGATGACTCGCCTTGGGCCTCGTCTTAGTTGGAGCTGTCCTTTTTCTGTTTGCTTTGGCACCTGCTTTTCCCTTTTTTAATGGCACTTTATTTGTATTCCTCTCCATGGAATCTATGCGGAAAATTTGATAAAAGAGCCTTTCCAAAAATTTAGTTGGGAGAATGATTTCTTTTTTTTGTATTAAAAATTAAGCTTTTTGGATAAAAAAATTCTTCAAAAATCTTAACAACATAAAAAAAATTAGAGTAAGAAAAGAAACCTCAATAGGATGAAAAAAAAATAAAGCAGTTTTCTTGCCTAGAAAGCTTGATTTTTAGTGTAAAAAAAAGAGAGGTTATTTTCCTAAAAAAATTTTTTGGGTGGCTCATTTATCCAAATCTCCGGCCTCGTGATTTTATTTTTGGGATATTTTGAAAAAAGGATTAAGGAAAATCTGAAATTAAGTAAATGACCTCTTTTTTTTTGCATCAAAAAAAGGTTTTTTTCGAACACCGAAACTGTCCCAGCTTTTTTCAGAGAAAAGAGAAAAAAGACTGTATCGAGGAGAATGACCTAACCAGAGTGGAAACAAAAAAAACTGAAACTGTTTTGATGCTTAAAAAGTTAGTTTTTTGATGCCTAAAAAGCTAGTTTTCTTATGCCTAAAAACAAAAACAAAAAAAGAAGTCATTGACTAAATAAAATTTTTTGAAAAAGTTATTTTTTAAAAACCCGCTTTTTTTTTCACAGAGCCAGCCGAAAGATATAGAAAAAGAAAAGAGACTTACATTTTATAAAGAAAAACACACTATGTTTGATGGGGACATTGCACAAGCACATGCGCTTTTTTTGTGCAAAATCATCCAAGTGACATATCTTTCAGCTTTCATTAACAATATCGGTTCATAATAACACCACGTTGCCGTTAAAGTGTTTGAGAGCACCCATGAACCATAAATTGCTGTCCCAACTTTTTTTTCCAAAGTAATTTTGGCTTTAGCGTGCAATTTCAACTATGTCCCAAACGCTCCACACCTAAGTTTTCATATGGTATCAGATTACACTGTTAAGTGAAAGTTTTCCACTCCTATGACTTACCCTTGATAAATTTTATGAGGTTGAGTTAAACCACTTTTCCTAACTAAGACATTACCTGGTTAGAATTGCTTGATTATAGCGTTTGTTAATATTGGCGATATATTGGAAATTGCAGTTCTCTGTAAGATTTGACAAGAGAAAATTGTTGGTTAAAAATGTAATTTAACCCCACTTTTACCTCATTTTCTTTAAAAAAATAAAAAATAAAAAATAAATGTTTCTGTTTACTTATGGGAGCTTTAGTGGGTGACTTAGAGGACAATACTCCGGATTATTATCTTTACCACTTTTCCAAAAGTCATTGACCAATTATTTTTCATGCAGAGTGGTCAAAGTGCCTCTCAATTCGCCTAACAAATACCATAAGAACTGACCAATAGCCCACCCCATTTCTTATCAACACCAAAAGTCATGAAATAAGGGGGAAAAAAATTAAATTACATTAAATTAAAGAAACAATCAGAATTTAAGGGATGCCCACAGAATTTACTGTTCTGCTGGTGGGGTCAATATTCTCTTCTCGCAATAGAGCTTGCGTGTTGTGCTAAATAGAACCCAATAAGTGACCCTTTTTTTGGTCTTCCTGTCCATCATCTTTTGGCTGGGCCCGTGCAACTGAACTCTTCTCACGTTAACTTGAGATTTAAGTTTGCGGTACAGGCATGATTTGGGTGCACTATCTCGTTTTTAAGGGTTTTTATTTGTTGCAACCCATTACCAACCCCTGTCTATATATATATACTTTTGATATAGTTCTATTCCATTAAAAAAAAAAGTTCTCTTTAAAGTTTCTATTAATCTTGGAAGGATTCTTTAAACTTATTCTACCAATTTGTGTTCAAAATTAAATAAGATGGTCTAGACATGTAGTGCTAATAAAGTATTGCTTTTGAACATTGGCGATGATGGCAAGAAAGTTTTATTTGGAGATTTTTTTATCGCCCAATAGGTTAGAGGTTTAAGTCTTCCACTCGCATATAAGAATTCGCCTTATGGCGTAGAAGTGCTAGCCTTAGTAGGACACCGTTGATTTTTATTTTTAAGAAAAAAATAAATTATTTTTTTCCTCACTAGGATATACTCCTAATATTTGTTTTTTTTATTATGTTCCAATGAAGTAAACTAGCACCACCAATACAATAAATAAAAAGAAAGGCAATAATCAACCGGCCAAGGGATGGAAGGAGGACTGAAAGGACGGCAGTTTTTGCAGCGGTTTGAGTCTTTGAAACATATAATAGGCCATATATCAGTGAGCCCACAGCAAAACGCCTTATTGAAAGAGTCGTAGAAACATACAATATTTTATTCATAAACACAAGTCTTTCTGTCTCTTATTTGTCCCCTTTCATTTGTCACACTTCAACTCCAAAGCTTTTGCCTTGTTGCCTAATGTTACCATTGTCCATATTTCTTGATCATTCCTATTCTCTACTGCTTGTCTTCTTCCATTACCTGCAGTCCTTTATAGACAACTCCACCTCGTTGCTTTTCTTTAAAGCAGCATCTTCATCATTCCTTTTTTGTTCTCTCCTAACATTCCTTCACAACGTTCCTAGTTGAGGACTTCGTAAATAATGGAAGTGTTTGAATTATTATTATAAGCTGTGTTCAAGCCTTTTTTTTTTTCACTTGCAGGCCTTAAGGAAGCTTTATCCTTTTTAGCTCTTCAGCAACTGGAATTTCAGGTAAAGCTTTCTTTCTGAGTCATGTCATTTGGGAGAAAAGAGAGTCAGAAAGGCGCAAAATCCGAACATTTCATTAACTTACATACATGATCTGATTTGTCACATTACTGAAGTAACTTTTGTTTCGTTTATTACAATTGTTGCTGAGTTTTTAGGCCTCTGATTTCGTAGATTAGGATTGAAGTAACTTGTGATTAGTTATTCATAATCTGTCTTTATGTTTTATGCATGTCCTATGTGACATGGTGTAAAAAGTTGCTTAGTTTAGGATCCTCTTTCTTCATTTATGAACTACTTTTACAAAATTGATTTTTTTGGAGGAAAAAAGGGTCAGAAAGGTTGTGTGACAAAAATGATGTGATCTTTTTGTAGGACATATCAGCAGAACATAAATGTTTTATGATGATATTGCAATTCTTTTTATTTTAATTATGAATTTTAGAGCAAGTCCTCTTACTCTTGTGTTTGCCTTCTGTACTTTGACATAGGATTTGGTAAAAAGAAAGACATTTTGGAATCATTAATGGCATCCTCTTTGGAGGATCTTCTTGCAGAGGATGGATTCAGAGGAAGAAAATCACTGGTCAGGTCGACAACTTCCTTCAAATCAGAGTCACCAAATCTGCCTCCTTTCCCTTTCCCTGAGAGACTCAAGAGAGATTTCATGCCAAGGGACAGGATCAGGACAGAGAGAACGAAGTCCGACGTGGATCAACACAGTTCTCGAGGTGAATCGGCAGTGTATCGCGATACCGTTTATGGTGGTGCCAGACCGAGAGACGATCTTGTTAGAAGAGAGAAGATTTTTGCTGGTGGGCCACAAAAAGAAGTTACAGATAATAAGCACGAGACAGAACAAAAGTTTGAGATAGTTGAGGTTGGAGATGAGGAAAAAAATGAGAGCTTTAAGGACATAAATTCTAGTGAAGAGAAGTACAAGTCCCATAGGTTTACTAAGGAAATGGAAGTTAAGGACGAGAGTCATGGAAGAAGTTCTAACAATCATATGCTAGGACGTCGGAGTTTTAGTGACAACAACATGAAGAGCAAGAAGCAAAAAAATCTGAATTCAGATCATAAGAAAGCCTCATCAAATGGAAAAAGCTTTGAGGAATGTCAAGTCAAGAAGTATGAGAATGTTGTCAATCCTGTTTCCGAGCCTCCGCTTGACGAGGTTGCAATCCAAGCAAAGGTTTCGATCCTAAGCGGATACATCAAAGGGTTTCTTAAAGACAAGGAGTTTAGATCAACGCTTAGGGATAACTGCCTATCATCCCTTGATTTTGTTCAAGTAGAAGAGGGAAACAATGACGGCAAAATCATAACCAAGCTTGAGGAAGCGATTGAAGCAATAGAAAAGGCAGTGGAGGAGGCTACGGGCGCCAAGGATTTGAAGAAACCCGTATTACAACTTAGTGTCTTTGTGGGGCTAAATTCAAGTGTCTTGAAAGATGGATTCACTTCTGGGGTTCCTAATTACAAGCTTTCAGCTTCTGCTCATCTCTACTTAAGTGTGATCTACAAGATGCAAAGGAAAGACCGAGTCGCTGCAAAGCATCTCTTGCAGGTCTTTTACGATTCGCCGAATCAGGCTCGCACAAAACTGTTGCCTGAGCTGTGGGATTATCTGTTTTTCCCACATCCTTCACACCTGAAAGTGTGGTACAACCAAGAGGCAAATTCTTTAGCAGACTCACCAGGAAGGCCAAGGAAGCTTAAACTCCTTGAGATAGTGTATAATGAGACAACGGATTCTGGGACTTACCAATTTGCAGTTTACTACAAGGATTGGCTCACAGAAGGAGTTGAGACTACTCCTGTTCCTTCCATCCATGTTCCCTTGTTGGAAATTCGATCATTAAAGCCTTGATTTAGTCATAATCCGTGAGATATTCTAGGGATTATTTTCTATGTAAATATGGATAGTAAGAGCTGTAAAGATCAAGACAAAATATGAAAATAAAAGTTGTCAAATATAAAGATCAGGACAAAGTAGGAAAGTAAAGGTTGTCAAATATTAGCTTTAATTAGTTTGTTTTTTTTATTGTAATTTCTCTCTATAAAAAAGAACCTTGTACTCATTCAAATATAAGACACATATTTTATCTTCATTGTATTTTTTTAAATTGGTATCCGAGCCATTTGTGTCTTAACCCTAAAACACAGTAGCACCAAAATTGACATAGCCATGTCAGAAGTCACGTCCGAAATCACTCCAACACTTGCCACTCCAAAAAAAACGACTGAAACCCTGCAGCACCACTCCAACTCTCATTCTATCCAAATCACCACCATCCGCCTAAATAGTGACAACTTCCTCCATTGGTCACAATCAGTCCGGATGTATATTCGTGGGCAAGGAAAAATCGGTTACATAACAGGTGACAATAAGGCTCTTGCTGTTAATGATCCGCTGTATGCCACTTGGGATGCTGAAAACTCCATGGTTATGACATGGCTGGTCAATTCCATGGAAGAAGACATAAGCTCCAATTACATGTTCTATCCTACTGCAAAAGAGTTGTGGGATAATGTTAGTCAGATGTATTCTGACCTGGGCAACCAATCTCAAGTTTTTGAGTTGACTTTAAAATTGGAGGAGATTCGTTAAGGAGATAATTCTGTTACCAAATATTTCCATTTGTTGAAAAGGTTGTGGCAGGATCTTGACCTCTTCAACACATACGAATGGAAATCCGCCGATGACTACAACCACCACAAGAAAACCGTGGAAGACAGCCGTATTTACAAATTTCTTGCTAGCCTCAACATTGAGTTTGATGAAGTACGAAGAAGGATTATTGGCAGACCTCTTCTCCCATCCATTGGTGAAGTATTTGCCGTAGTTAGAAGGGAAGAAAGCCGAAGGAATGTCATGCTCAAAAAAAGGGGTACTGGTGAGTCAATTGAAAACTCTGCCCTATTTAGTGACGTTACAGCCCACAAGGTTGCAAATTACTAGCGCAGGTCTGATGATAAGCCACGGGTCTAGTGCAATTTTTGCAACAAGCCTCGCCATACATGTGAGACATGTTGGAAAATTCATGGCAAACCTGCTAACTGGAAGAGCAGTAAACAAGGAGAAAAAAATCGTGGAATTTCTATTGCCAATGAAGCTGACTCATGTCCCTTTAACAAAGAGCAGATTGATCAACTTTTGAAGCTGATAAAATCCAACTCTTCGTCTGGTATTCCTAGTGTTTCTTTAGCACAGACAGGTAGAAATCCTAAAAATTTTTCTTGTTCAAACTCCTCTCCGTGGATAATAGATTCCAAAGCCTCAAATCACAGGACTAGTTTTTCTCATTTATTTAATACCTATTCACCTTGTTCTGGAAATGAAAAAATTAGAATTGCCGATGGTAGTTTTTCACCTATTGTAGGAAAATGACTTATTAAACTAACTGAGAAAATTAATCTGAATAATATTCTTCATGTCCCTAAATTAGCCTGCAATCTTTTGTCTGTTAGTAAACTATCTAAGGATTCTAATTGTCGTATCATCTTTTTTGAATCATATTGTGAATTTCAGGACCAGAACTCGGGGATGATGATTGGACGTGCTAGGATGATTGAAGGTCTTTACTACTTTGATGAAATATCTATCAGTAATAAAAAAGCTCAGAGCTTTAATAGTACTAATTCAATTTCTGTTCGAGAAAAAATAATGCTGTGGCACCGTAGACTAGGACATCCTAGTTTTATTTATTTGAAACACTTATTTCCAGAATTATTTAAGGGGTTTGATTGTTCTTTTTTTCATTGTGAAAGTTGTATTTTTGCAAAAAACCATCGTTCCCTTTATTTGCCAAAAAATTACTAGGCCTCCAAACCATTTTATCTGATTCATAGTGATGTGTGGGGTCCTTCTGAAGTTACTACTCTTTCTGGTAAAAGGTGGTTTGTTACACTTATTGACGACCACACACGTTTATGTTGGATTTATCTTATGGATAAAAAATCTGACGTGAAAAATTTATTCAAAAATTTTTACACTCTGATTGAAATCAATTTCAAACCAAGATTAGTATTTTACATTCTGACAATGGAACATAATATTTTAATAAGCACTTAGGCGATTTTTTTAAAGAAAAAGGGATTTTCCATCACTCTACGTGTCGGGATACCCCTTAACAAAATGGCATTGCAGAACGAAAAAATAAACATTTACTTGAAGTGGCATGTGCCATAATGTTTTACATGCACAGTCCTAAATATTTACGGGGTGAAGCAGTGTTAACAGCTGCTTATTTGTTAAACAGGATGTCTACTAAGGTGTTAACATACAAAACACCACTTGATTGCCTAAAAAGTTTTTTTCCTGGAATAAGGTTGTTTTCTGACTTACCTGTCAAAGTTTTTGGATGTACCGTTTACGTCCATGTTTCGTGCCAATTTCGTTCAAAACTTGACCCACGTGCTATAAAATGTGTTTTTTTGGGTTATTCATCAAATAAAAAGGGTATAAGTGTTTTGACCCTCAATCCAAAAAATTCCATGTGAGTATGGATGTGTCATTTTTAGAAACAAAACCCTATTTCACTAAAAATTCTCTTCAGGGGGAGACAAGTGAAGTAGAAGACAATTTTTGGGACATTTCTATCCCATTCCCCAATGTTATTTGTCCTATACAAAAACCACACATTTCTGAGAGTAGTCACTTAGGAAATCCAAGTCCAAGTGCTTCTGATAATAATCGCTTAGGAGAACCAGGTTCTTTGGTGCATAGCGAAGGAAATTCTCGTTCAGGGGGAGAAGTACTACAAACTAATCAACGTGATCTAAATTCTGAGCTTCAGGTTTATACTAGGAAGAGATTTCATCTAAGAAATAAAAACTCGAACGTCAATCCTGCACAAAACCAATCTGAGGATCTGAGTTCTGGCACCGAAACTTCAGGTAATCCTATCCTAGCTCCACCTTTAATTCCTTCCACTATGTCCAACAATTCACCTATTATTTCTGACCTTGATATTCCTATGGCAATTAGGAAAGGTGTCTGAAATTACACTCAACATCCTATTGCAAAATATCTTTCCTATCATAGACTGTTAAAAAACCATAAAGCTTTCACATCTAGGATTTCACACTTGTTTGTTCCAAGGAATATACAGGAAGCATTGGATGATCCGAATTGAAAATTAGCAGTCATGGAGGAGATGAATGCTCTAAGGAGAAGTGGTACTTGGGAGATAGTTGATCTACCCAACGACAAGAAAATAGTTGGATGTAAATGGGTGTTTACGATAAAATGTAAA